>BRYA01000379.1:0-29350 GCA_030267965.1 Triparma columacea
CCGCCTCTCTCATAATCGAGACTTCGGGGGTATCTCATATATTAACAGATAGGGACCGCGTTTGCTCGTCATTGCAAGCCGATCTGCTTGGTATACCACTATCCCAGCTACGACGCTCAAAAAACGACAGCCAAACCTCCAGCAAGCTCCCCCCCACATCTACTTTCCTAGCTGCTCCCGCAGCCTCTCACTTAGGCTTTAATAAAAGACTCAATACCAAACTCTAAGGTAATTTTGTTTTAC
This sequence comes from Triparma columacea, assembly GCA_030267965.1. Taxonomy (NCBI): domain Eukaryota; class Bolidophyceae; order Parmales; family Triparmaceae; genus Triparma; species Triparma columacea. The sequence goes on from BRYA01000379.1 coordinate 244, forward strand.
CATTGAATCCGCGTCGTTAAATTACGTAGGAAACAACTTTCAAACTCCATACGACTATTCGGCGCAACATTCGATTTTGCTCTTTTATACCAAAAAAGGGGGCCTCAAAATTAGGATCTCAGCTATTACGCAACTTCATGTATAATTCTGTACTGTATACGACATAAGTGCCACTTTACTAAACGAATATGTCGTTTAAAATGAGACGCAAGATGCAGGGGGTCTGAAATGGTCCTCCAAGAAATGGACCTCGACGCAAGCTCCAACTTCTGGGGCTTGGATCTTTTGATCTACTTCGCCATATGCGTATTCCGTTGGCTCATTATATCTGTAAAGGTCTATTGTGCTACGTCACAATGTGGTGTGCTTATACTCAAACGTCTACACAACATATACCATCCTTGTCACAAAATGGGAGGTGGCGCCAGCTCATTCTCCATCCAGACGACATTTCGGTGGTCATGAACGACATCGGTTGGCTACTAGTACGGTGTATGAACGAGAAGTCCAGTGTAAAATGAAAAAGCGCCCTAAGTTATCGAGAAAAAAGGGGCGATTATTTTAGGCTCTCGAGAGGGGTGGAGGGAGGAAAATGTGTGCGCGCGCACACGAACTTTTTTTCCCTAAACATACACAAACCCAAACGCAAACACAATTCTCCACACTCGGTGCCGATCCCGAGGATACTCCTGCTTACTCTTTTAACACTGGACCTCCCTGCAGAACAACAACACAACCTCCCATCAGTCTCATTTTTTTCTTCTTCTCCCCCTTCAGATCACCTACACAATACTCTCCCCACACACGTTCTTCATTTACCCTCAGTCTCCAACCCCAACATCCAACAAACTTCTTTTTCATAACACCCTTCTACACAGCGAAGCCTAGAACAAATTGATGCAAAGCGCAAATAAACTAACAGTTTCCTACATACAACATTTCTCTAGTTTACCTCCATAGCTAGAAAGATCTTCCTTCCCCTTGCCACCATTCCCTTTAACCGTCATACTTGAGTCCAGCCAAAAGCATTGTCATCCCAGAACCACTGGTTTCATTTCCATCCTTGTCACCTTCCTTGTCTTCTTCTGAGCTACCTTTCACTTTTTCTTCCTTGAATGAAACTTTACTTTGCTTCACCTCTACTGGCTCTGGCATTATGCCATCATTTAAAAGGCCATAAAGAAAGCTAGGCTTTACCTGAAACCCATCAACTGCTGCTGTGGTTGCTCTTTTCATTGGTGCTGAAGCTGCTAACTTGTTGGTGTGGACAGGCTCAATAGTCCTAGGCTTGTCTTCCTTCTCATTCTGCTTCATTAGCAAACCCTTCATATTCTTTGTCTCCATGTCAAGCTTCATAAGCTTTTTCTGGAAAAACTTTATCATTTCCTTGAATGATGGTCTCTCCTCAGGTTCTCTAACCCAGCACTTTCTGATGATATCAGCAAGATCTTTATCCTCTGCCTCCACCAACTTCAAATCAGGTCTCCATCCGTTTCCCACCCTGTTCATCACAACCATTGGTCCCCACCCCTTCCGGAAGGCCTTCTTTATTTCTCCATCATAAAAGATTTCTAACAGCAGCATACCATAGGAGTACACATCTACCTCTTTTGAGTACATCCTGTCAACATCATCAGAACTGAACACTTCTGGAGCCATGAAATAGGGTGTCCCAACAGTTGTCATTGTTTTCTCGTCGTCCCCTTCGCTCCCCAAATGCCTGCTCTCTCCAAAATCAGTAATCTTTGCGGTGAGATCATCGCTGATCAACACATTTGCGCATTTCAAGTCCCTGTGCACAATTGGAGGATTCTTCCCATGAAGGAAGGCACAGCCCTTTGCTACCCCTAAAGCCCACTTTGTCTTCAAGCCAATCCCTTGGTTGATGAGAATTGAAAGGGTTGATCCTTTCTTGATTCTTGTAGTGTCAATCTTATCATGGGCATCTAAAACCAATGGAGTTTTCTGCCAGCTAAGCAATTGAACATGTTCTTTTTGTCCCTTGAGAAAGTCATCAAGGCCTCCATTCTTACACAGCTCAAACATGATGCCGTGGTCTTCTAGCTCCCACACAACACCAAGACATTGAGCGATGTTAGGATGCCTCAGAGTTCCAATGAGCTTTAGCTCCAGGAAGAACCTCTCCAGAGTTTCTTGTGAGAGTGATGATGGAAGGATCTCCTTGTAAGCACATTTTGTCCCGTGGTAGTCTGCCAAGAGCACATTTCCAAACGCACCCTTGCCTAGAGAAACCATGTTTCCCTTCTTGTCTCTCTCAAACTCCAGTTCAAAGCTGTCAACCAGCAGAGAAGGCTCAATGTTACTCCTGGTGGGGGTGTATTGATAAGGTTAAAGATTTAAGAGATGAGGTTATGAGATTATCTCCACCACTTCTTACCTTGAAATTCCACCTGCTGCCACACCCCTGCTTCTGTATACTTCGATCTCCTTACTCTTGTCAAAATGTTCTCTGAGGGTAGAGAGTTTCATGAGGAATTTGTAACCTGACAAGTCAACAATTGCACTTGGAATCATTCCTTCCAAAGTCTGCTTTTGAAATCAGTGTTACTTTTGTTTGTTGGATATCTCCAATAGGCTTGAGAGCCTCAAAAATATAGCGTGTGTAGACAACCAACCTTACAAAGGCTGGATTAAGAGGAAACTCCTGCAGGAATTCATCTGTGTCAGCAGCGTCAATGATGATTGTGCCGTTTGACTTCTTTTCCCAGATGACTCTACACCTATTTTGTCTTGGACGGATCAAAGAAGAACCAATTTGTCTTGATGTAAAGTAGTAGAGACAGTGATCACTCTCTCTTTTTGTCTGCAATTCAAAAATACCATCATCTTTTGCCTCCTTTTTCCACCTTCGGCTGTAGGTTGCCTGAAACTCATAAGCAGCACACTCCACCAAGCTTGCATCAACAGCAGTGGTAGCTATTCCTACTGTAAGTTTCTCTCCTTCCAGATGAACTCCACTCATTTCAACTCTTCCATCTGGACTTTTCATATCCCTTGTCTTGTGTTTGCTATCTATGCAATCCAAGTAAATCTTCTCGCCCTTTGCCAACGCTTCCTTCTCCTCCTTGGAATAATGTTGGGGAGTGTTCTTCATGGTGTCTGCAAGCAAAGTGATTTCAACTTGATCGTCTTCTATGTCCCTCTTGGTGTATTCGTTGTTCAAGTTGTCTGCAGGGGAGACTGAGGCCAAAGTATTTTGTGCCTTTGCCTTGTCAGACTGCTTGTAAAAGCAGAAGAAATATGTGAGAACGGCAATAAGTAACACACTGACAGCAATGCTGGCAAGAAGGGTAGTATGGTTGCTGTCTTGGATGTCTGCAATTGATGTTTCATTGCAGTGCATTCCAGCAAACCCAGAGTTACACTGTGTGCAGGTGCAGTTGCCTGTTGTGCCTCCAACTGTTCCACCATTGGTACAATAGAAGTTCCCATCTCCCCCCACATCAGTTGGCTTCAAAGTGGCTTCACAGTCAGAAGGAGTCTCGCAGTGAAAACCTTCAAACCCAGGGCTACACTGGGTACAGGTGCAAGAACCAGCAGATCCACCTATTGTTCCTCCATTTAGGCAGTAGAAGTTCCCACCATTCTCCAGTGAACCGTCATCAGAAGGATCAGCACTAGCTACACAATTAAGGAGACACCAGGGAGCATCACCAGTGTAACCTTCTGCGCAGGTCTCACAGTGCAGACCGCCAACACCATCATAGCAAGAAGTGCAGGTACATTGTCCTGCAATTCCTCTGACAGTTCCTCCATTTATGCAGTAGAAGTTCCCACCATTCTCCAGTGAACCGTCATCAGAAGGATCAGCACTAGCTACACACTCAAGGAAACACCAGGGAGCATCACCAGTGTAACCTTCTGCGCAGGTTTCACAGTGTGGACCGCCAACACCATCATAGCAAGAAGTGCACGTGCAAAACCCAGCAATACCACCAATGGTTCCTCCATTTATGCAGTAGAAGTTCCCATCACTCTCCAGAGAACCGTCATCAGAAGGATTGGCACTAGCTACACAATCAAGGAAACACCAGGGAGCATCACCGCTGTAACCTTCTGCGCAGTTTTCACAGTTTTGCCCACCAACATTGTCATAGCAAGAAGTGCACGTACAAGAACCAGGCGTTCCGCCAACCTGCCCTCCGTTGATGCAGTAAAAGTTTCCGTCTGATCCGTCATCTGTTGGTTCTGACGTTGCTTGGCAACTCTCGGCTATCTCACAGTGTGTACCACTGTAGTAAGTGTCACACAAAGTGCAGGTGCAAAATGAGGCAACCTCATTCCAACTACCCCCAATTTCGCCCCCGTTAACGCAGTAGAAGTTCCCGTCGGAGCCATCGTCAGAGGGGGAGCTACTGGCAACACAGGGATCGGCAAGGCAGCCAGAGTACGAGTACTTATCGCCCCCTATAGTGCCGTGAGTAACCAAAGCAGACCCTGAGAAAGGAGATTGGCAGGAATAGGAATTGGTGCAGCAGTAACGTAAAGTGAATTGTGGAGTTAGGAATGGTTCTACAGACCACACAATTATCCTCATTCTCGTCTTACCTTGGATTGGAGTGTTGGAGGAGTAGGGAGAAGGGCACGTATTGTGGATGATGATGGTTGTAGAAGAACTAACTTCGTAATCTGTGTAAATATCATCACCATTTCCTGAGATTGCTGTGTTTCCATTGAAGCTTGTTCCGTAGATATGAATAGTTCCATAATAAACATTAATTGCTCCACCTCCACCCCAACTAGCTGTAGCTCTATTGTTGGAGAAGATACAGAGCTCCAAGTCTACTGTGGCATCACTTGTAGAAAGCCCTCCACCATAAGAACTACCTTCAACATACCCCTTGTCAAAGGTTAGAGCTCGGAGAATTAGTGTACCACTCCCAGTTCCACTCACATACATCCCTCTTCTTGCATTCTCTCCATCCAACACACAGCTTGCATTGTCCTCCGCACACTTGACCTCTCCATTCAAGTCATCTGTCCACAGAATGTTAAGACTAAAACTACCACCTGCACAAGTCCCCTGTGAGCATTTATACAACCCAACAGCTAGAATTGCAGTGTCACCATTCGCCATGATGGAGTTGCCAGTGTTGGTAGCTGCATAATTACTGACAGTGTTGAACAGCCCGTTCATATCAACCACATTCACCTCAGCTGCTGTGCAACCAGAGTACGTGTACTTATCACCCCCTACAGTGCCATAAGTGTCCAAAGCGGACCCTGGGGAAAAGAGAGAGGGAGGAATAGGAATTGGTGCAGTGGTGTCGTAAAGTCAGTTGTGGGGTTAGGAATGGTTTTACAGACTACACAATCCTCATGCTCATCTTACCTTGGATTGCAATTTTGGAGGAGTAGGGAGAAGGGCATGTATTGTGGATGGTGATGGTGGTAGTACCAGACCTGTAAATATCAGCACCATTTCCTGAGTCTGCTGTGTTTCCATTGAAGCTTGTTCCGTAGATATTGACAGTAGTTCCACTACCCCAAACATAAATTGCTCCACCTCCAGACCAACTACTTGTAGCTCTATTATTGGAGAAGATACAGAGCATCAAGTCCACTATGGCAGCACTGGAAATGACAACCCCTCCACCCAAACCAGTATACCCCTTGTCAAAGGTGAGAGCTCGGAGAATAAGTGAACCACTCCCAGTTCCACTCACAACCATCCCTCCTCTTTCATTCTCTCCATCCAACACACAGCTTGCGTTGTCCTCCACACACTTGACCTCTCCATACAAGTGAGACGTGCGCAGCATGTCATAACTACCTGCACAAGTCCCCTGTGAGCATTTATACGGCCCTTCAGCTAGAATTGCAGTGTCACCATTCGCCATGATTGAGTTGCCAGTGTTATCGACATAGTCCATATCAGCATTATTACTGACCGCGTTGAACAGCCCGTTCATATCGAACACATTCACCCCGCTCACTCCTGCTATGAGCAAGAAAAGGAAGAAAGCTAGCTCAAATCCCCTAATTTTTGCCATCCCTTTGAAAGGGGAGCCCAATTTTGGAGTTCTCATTCTGCTCCTCTGTTCTCCTCTTCTTCCCCACCTACCCTGCACCTTGCCGTGCCTTCTTTTGTTCTTCTCTTTCAACCCTCCCTTCACCTTTAAGAAGTTCGCCGCAATCCCCAACAAAATCGCAGCCAAAAGAGTGTCCAGAGTGAGGCAGAGGCAAATCGTCTTCACCCCCAAATTCCCTAAACCCTTGCTTGAATCAACTGCACGCCTTGAATCGACCATAAATACCGCGTCCTTTGCCCCTGAGAGAAGGCATACCAAGCGACGCAGCAAAGTCTCGCATCTCTGGCAGCATTTTCCTAAATTGGAGGTCGGAGAGGTGATTTTTCCCCACTTCAACAGACTGTTCTTGTCAGCCCCGTCAGCATTCGTCTCACACTTGTCGTCTTTGACTCCCCTGAAGCCAGTTCTGACGCTCGCATCGAAGGCACAGCTAGAGCCGTAAATATGTGCTTCACCAGAGGAGCTGCTCCTTCCCGATGAGACCGGCGTCTCGTCCTCTTCACCACATACGCTACTATTGTGGTCGCGGTCACGCTCATCACTCTCTTGATAAGCGTCGTCATCGGCAGAAGCAGCAATAATCCCGTGTGTGTGTCTAGCACCCTCAACATGAGCATCTCCCCCTTGCCCTCTGTTGTACTTCGTGTTGTCGTAGTAATCATCGTCGCGACAATAATTTGCGCGATTAGAGTCTCTAGTATGTATTCTCATCGGTATCAATGTTGGCAGTGTCGACGCTCCACCGTTCCGGCACCTCGATGTTGAAATTTCCCTCTCCATTCCGATGTGGAGCTCTGAAGGCGCGGCGGTACCCGTTCCACGATTGCCAATCATTGTGATTGCACGCATATTATCCTCTTCCGCAGCTAGACCGTCGACAGGACCGATGTGACAGAAGGGTAGGCGAGAACCGATGAGCATGTCCTTCAGCTCGTACATCCCAAGTTTAACCTTTGAAAGTAGCACGGCGTACCTCACGCATCCGGCAGGAGGAGGTACGGAACTAAGAATGTTTGCGCCCGCTAACCACCCGTTGAACATGTTGAAGTTTAATCCAGGATGAGATTGAGGACTGCATGAGGTCTCGGCTGGAGGGTGAAGTGAGTGAGTTTGACGAAAGTTAGAATCTACTTAAATGCATACCTCGGCGGTAATACAAACGATCAAAATGCCCACCTCCCTCCGCCTCCCCACACCTTGCACTCACCTCTCCCGTCCCCCCCCCCAGCCCCTTTCCCCAACCTTGCTTCAACAAGATCTCGCCTCGCTCTCCCCTCAGCAGCGCGGAAGCTGCCTTGGGCTACGAGGCCTCCCCTCACGTAGGGGGCTTCAATTGCTTGGTGCAAGCGATGATGCTCCTCAACATCCGAATCTCGTGTAACTTCATCCCTCATCTTGCTCTCATCTTGCGCACATTTCTCACTTTTGTTGTCGAGAGGTGTCAACCCCTCGTCGTCCACCAAGAGCTCCTCCGTCCCCCCCGCCTGGAGGACGTAAAGCTTGTCGTGGGCATCGCTTGTCAATAATGCCCGAAAGACCTCCACGTCCTTGACATTTGTTTCTGATGAGCAACAGGAAGTGAGTTGGATTTTGAGTTAGACGAGCAATGAATTGCTTTTTCGATGGCAGCATCGGGTGATCATCAAGGGCGCTAAATGATCTCCTCCTCTCTACCCCCGCTGGTACTCACCTTGACCGTCCCCTCCACGGGCCCTTTTCCACGACACCTTTTCTCGATGCATCCTGCCCACTGCAGCACCGACGGCTGCACCAGGAGCTGCAAGTCGTTCCTGCGGACATGGCGACCGGGACATAGAGTTCGAGCGAAGGCACCCTGTCACCTCAAAGCCTGGCAGCGCTTCGTATTCAGCGCTTAATCCCACGCAACTTCCGTCCTCGATCCTCAGCTGCAAGGGCGGGTTCACTTGAATGAGCGAAGTATCCCCATGCAAAGTAGAGACTAGCTGTGGTCTGTCGACCATTCCAAGCCTTGAAACGCTCAGTAGCAAAGCGTCCTTGTCGACGACGCAACTTTCAACCAACTCTTGGTCGACGCTGAACTCATTGATCAAAGCTCTGCTCTTGTCGAAGCCGATGCTCCCCTCCTCACATTGCTGTGCAAGCTCGGGTACAGCGAGGCGACCGCCCTCTTGCTTCGCAGTCTCAATTTTGTGCTGCAACCACTCGGAGTAGTTGGCCAGAACAGCAGCAGCGTTGAGTTCCGCCTGATCCTCATTGAGAACGATCTTCCTCCCCTGCTCCGAAATACTGGGGATGCTCTGGAGAGGAAGGTCATTCTTCACGTCAGACGTGCCTTGGAAATGTTCGTCAAGCACATCACCCTGGCGTGCGTCTATGTGAAATGGTGTTAGAATCTGGTTTGCAGCGCCGCATGAAATCAGACGCTCGTATTTCTTACCTTCCGTGTCTTTCCACTGTCTTTGAGAGATTCCTCGTGACCTGTTGCACAGAAGACTCAACATGAATAGGAGGAAGAAGGCGAGGGATAGGGGGAGGAATCTAGCAGATCTGGACCACGAAGCGAAGCGATGATGAGTTAGCTTGTCCGCAATACACGGTTATACTCCCTGTTGTTCCCATGCTAACAAACGCGTCCCAAAAACTGCTTGGGCAACCCCCCCCCCCTCGGCTTGGATGTCCATTATAATCTCTCACCTGCTGTACCCTCTCATCATCACGCACTATGGTGATAGTGTGAAGTGGAGGTGGGGATCTCGCCGCGTAGCTCTAATGTCGTAATTTCCAAATAAACTTGAACTTGGTCAAGCAAAATGGAAGTCCGGAGAAGGGCTCAGTTCTCAGATCGGTGTGATCGGTGAAACGCCCCCTTGTATTCGAAGGAATATAATATAGGGCCATAGGGGTAATGAAGTTTTACATATTCCTAACTGTCTTTCTAAACCCTTTCTCGACAACAGCCACCATCCATGATATCAGCACGATGACTGAATTGTGGACAAAACTCTCTCGTTATGGTTGGAACTCTTCAAGTCAGAGCCCCTCTACGAATTGGTACTGGATTTCGAGTAATACTATGGCCCATGGTGATACGACGAGGCTCGCCCCAGGATCATACAAGTGCGCGAGCGGTGAGACGTGTGCATACACAAAATCTGGAATTCCAACTGCAATGATCATGAGCCAAGGGCGGTCGGGAACTGTCGAATGTTCAAGTGGCGATGCAAACGAATGCGTCTTGGACGGTGACAACGAATGGGGTGAGGATCATACTTCCATTGACATAGATCCAGACCGCTAACCCTGCAAACCCCTCTTCTCATTTGCAGACGCTAACGTAGTGATCTGGAGTGCATACACTACGGGCAGTGATAGCGGTCCTTATAATTCCGGAACTTTGACGATAAGAGCGCTCACCTTCCAAAACGCTGATAATGGTGAGATCCGACGATGAGCGATGGACAGGGAGCGAATTGATAGCGAACGCACATTCACCAATACTGTACTCGCTCCTCGCTCCTCTTCTGCAGGTGCTCTCTACTTCTCCGGGACTGCAGCAAACATTGAATTATGTAGATTTGTGGACAACCGGAAACACAACGACGAAGGAGATGCTTATGGAGGAGCAATTGGGGTCAGGGACTGGTCTTCAGCTGACGTAAACCTCTATGCTGTATCCTTTGTGAACAACGAATCAGATTCAGGAAACGACATCGGCACGGCTGGGGGCGCCATTACTGTCCACAACACATGCCCTTCTCCGTTTTCGAGTATGACACCAATCCAGGGCCAGACCGCCTTGGACACGTTTGGCGCAGTCGGCGGGAGCCTCTATTCCTACTCTGGTTGCAGCACGAGCAGTCCTACGGCATCGCCCACGGTAAGCCCTACTGCGATCCCCACAGCTGCTCCTACGGCATCGCCTACAATAAGCCATACTGCGAGCCCCACAGCTGCTCCTACGGCATCGCCCACGGTAAGCCCTACTGCGAGCCCGACAGCTTTTCCTACGGCTAGTCCTACGGCATCGCCTACTGCTAGTCCTACTGCATCGCCTACTGCATCGCCTACTGCATCGCCTACGGCATCGCCTACTGCATCTCCTACTGCATCTCCTACTGCTAGTCCTACGACATCGCCTACGGCAAGCCGTGCCGCCACTTCGGCACCCTCTGCAGTGCCCACTCCTTTTCCATCCCAAGCGATAACACCATCGCCGACGCGATCACCAATGCCTGTGCAGGCGCCTACGCCTACACCTACGATAATTGAATCAACAGGAAATGCAACGAATATAACAACAACAACAAATGCGACAATAAATGCGACCTCGAACGAAGCAATAAATGAAGATGACGACGACAACACACTCATCCTCGGTGATGGGATACGATTGCGTCCTCCCCCTTATGAGTCCCTCCTCGTATGTTTCATAGCTCAACTATTTTTTTATGTATAAAAGTATCAATCTGTCCCGAAATCGTTTACATGACATTACATTTCTTTATTACTCCATCGCCTCACTAATTGCGTACGCTAGCCTCAACCCCCCGCAAATGAACACAACCGCCAGCGTTCTTGTTACAACCTCCGCATTCTCCAAATCTTCCCTCCCTGCAGCCGCAACCAGCGTAATAAGTTTCTTCCTGCTAAGAATCATCAGGTCTCTGTTACTAACATTGAGCCCCCCGCTGCAGCACTCCCCCTGGCACCCCCCCCCCCCTCCTCCTCCGACCGCCAGCTCCACATCGGCTGCCCCCTTCCTCCTACCCTTCTTCCTCTTCCTGACCTCCTCACTGACTCTGCTTGCAGCACTGCTCGCGAATCCCCCCACAATGCAGCCCACCCCCGCTGCAATTGCAGAACTCGATGTGACGCTCGTGCTTTTAAGCGGAACGACGGCATCGACCAAGCTAAGCCCGGTGAATGCAGAAAAGAATATCAATAACCATGCTATCAGACCCCCCCCAGAGCTGAAAAGGCAGGGGTTGCCCCCGCCACTGCTACTAGAGAAGATCCCAAAAGACGCGCCGAAAGAGATGAACAGTCGTAGCATCACATCACCTGCGTTCATAAGTAAAGCAAAAAAACCTGTTACTTCCCCCGCCATGAAACCGAAGGTAAGCTGCCCAAGCCAACACACCGTCGACACCGAGGTACTACTCGAGTTCTGAAATTCCTCCATCTCCTCCCAAGCACCCATAGTTACCCCCGTAATGTAAACTAATCAAAAAAACTCAATTCTTTCTTTTTCTTCCGGCGCTTCCCTTCCACTTATTTCCAATCTCCTTCTCTTCTTGCTCATTCAGTTTACGCTACACATTATCCCTTCATAGAGTTACTCTTCTATTAAGGATACAACCAGAAGGCTTTTTGGACGTTTTCCTTTTATAGTTCTGCAAATTGCACCACAGCCACGAATGGCGATGAGCTCAAAATCCCCCCCAAACAAGCCTAAGGCAAAAAAGAAGGGCCGTGTTGCATTCACCGAGGTAGTAGATAGTGCGTTTGACCAGGCTGAGTTCGATAGTAACATAGGTCATCACTATGATTCCAAAAATGAGGTGAGGAGATAAATGGCAGTCGATGTTGATGAAGAATGAAGTTGTTTGGAGACATTTCAATCTCGTCAACCCCCAGTGTATGATCATATCATAAATATCATTCAACTTACCACAATTCCACCACCTCTTACCTCGTTCCTTTTCACCAGGGTGGAAGAAGAAAGAAGCAGATGAAGGACCTTTTCGATGAGAAGGAAATAGCTAGCTCCGGTGCCTTTGGCTGGGGAATGATGATGGGTGGCATCGAGGTTGTTGATGCCAGCAACTACTTGGTTGTTTCGGAGCAGAAGATTGGTAATGGAAGTAAGGGAAAGGACAAACAGACTCTCAAAAATACCTCCCTTGATGACCCTGCTTCTCCTCCCTCTTCCGATGATGATGAGGAGGATCCATTTGGGGACTGCGACATTAGCGACGAGGAGGGTGACATAATGATCCTCGAGCCTGGTGAAAAGAGGCCCGCGAAGGAGAGCAACCGCTCCAAGGTTGTCGACAAGAATGCAGGAGGAGATTGGGAGGGAGAGCTTGAAAAGGGAGAGTGGGACGACAGTGACGACGAGGACGACGAGGAGAAGGCCAAATTTGAGCCCAATGTAAAGAAGGAGAAGATCAAGAAGGAGAAAGCAAAGAAGGAGAAAGCAAAGAAGGAGAATGTCAAGAAGGAGAAGGCGAAGAAAGAATCCACTTCCGACTTGCCTCTTCCTACCCCCCCTCATACCCTCACACCCTTTGAGAAAAAGGCAAAGACGCTCTCGACTGTCTCCAACCTTCTTCAGTACCACAAGACTACCACCACCCTCCAAACCAAATGGCAGATCACCTGTTCGGGAATTACCCTCCCCTACCTTGTCGCACACAACTTTGCCAGACTAGGTTACCCGTCTCCCATGGCCATCCAAGCCGCCACCCTCCCGTCGGCCATTCTTGGCCGCCGCGATATCGTCGGCGCCGCGCCCACCGGTAGCGGTAAGACGCTCTGCTACGGTTTGTCCTTGGTCATGGGGTGCCTGAAGGACCTCGAAAGCGAAACTGAACTAGGGGACGGCATGAAGGCCCTCGTCCTCGTGCCTACCAGAGAACTCGCGATGCAGGTGACCAAGGAAATTACGGAGTACTGCAAGGTCCCCGACGAAAAGGTTCTCAAAGAGCTCCGCGGGGACTCCAAGAAGAAGAAGAAGAAGAAGAAAAAGAAGGAACCCAAGCTTCTTGAGACCGAAGGTATAGTCAGGGTTTGCGCTATCGTTGGGGGACTTAGCAAGGAGAAGCAGGAGCGCGTTCTCAAGAACAAGCCTGAGATAGTGGTCGCTACGCCGGGCCGTCTTTGGGAGTTGGTGAGTTATCGTGTGTGGAGTTTAGGGTGGTTCGTTTTGGGATCGTCGATGACCCTATATTGCGAGGAAGAATAAACTTATCGCGTTTACTTTAGTTGACGACTTAACCAGTTGGATGAAGCGAAACACTTACTGATTGCACGTCAGTCTGAGCAATAACACAAGATGACGAGATTCATGACCAACAACAAATCAGACATTCCTTCTAACCACCCTTTCCCCTTCCCTTCGAATGCAGATGAGCTCCAACGAGCATCCCCACCTCAACGACTTTTCGTGCTTGAAGTACCTAGTTATCGACGAGGCCGACCGAATGGTGAAGCAGGGGAACTTCCCCCAGCTTGAGAAGATTTTCGATGACATCAACCAAGAGGAGGATAGTGAGGAAGAGGACGATAGTGAGGAGGAGGAGGATAGTGAGGAAGAGCAGGAACAAGAGGGTAGTGAAGAGAGCGAGGAGGAGGAGGAGGAAGGGGGCGAGAAGGAAGACAGTGAAAAGAAGGACGACGACGAAGATAGTAAGGAATCCTCCTCTGACTCTGAGGAGGAAATGACAGAGGCTGAGATTGAAGCATTTCTCGGGTTTAACCCCGAGCCGGCGACGAAAATGCTGAGCGATAACATCCTTGCTAGGAACGAGGAGCTCAAGAAAACTACGAAGCCCTCGGACGTGGTTTCTAATTCTACCTCATCGTCATCTTCAAACAACAAAGCAACCCCTGCTCGCACCAAGGGCAAGCTTGACAAAAAGCTCCGCCAGACGTTTATCTATTCTGCGACGCTCACCTTGCCAGCACCCGCAAAGAAGGAAGATAAAAAGGGCGCTGAAAAGCAAAAAAGGGGGAAACGGGCGACGGGAGAGAACGAGAACATTCTCGAAACTATCATGAATAAAGCGGGGAGTAAAGGGGTTATCAAGGTCGTCGACCTCTCGGTTGAGGGTGACGATGCTACTACTGTCAACACCAAGGCTTCGACTGTTTCAAAAAGCAACCAAAAGACCGTGAAGCTACCCCCTGGCCTAACGCTTTTCCAGGCTCGGTGCACCCAGCTCCACAAGGACTCCTACACTTATGCGTTCCTCGCAACGACCGCTCAGGGTAATAAGGGTCCTAGCATTGTCTTTTGTAACAGTATTGTAGGAGTAAAGAGAGTGGCAAGGACCCTAGAAGAGCTAGGAATGCAGGTCAGAAGCCTCCACGCTGACATGCCGCAGGTAAGTCGCTTGCGAACCCGTTGTTGGATTTGCTGCTGCTTTTGCTGTTTGTGCGTAGGCTGTGACGAAAAAATACATGAAACACCCGAGCATTGGAGGTACAAAAATTGTACATGTTAAACTCCTTGCGTCATGGGGGCTTTAGTGAACAATCTCCGAGCCTAAAAAATGTACACTCAGTGCGCCTTTTATGTTTTGCATGTTTCTCGCCTCCTAACCCCACGGTACCTCCTCCTACCCTTCCCAGAAACAACGTTTCAAGGCCCTCGAAGCTTTGCGAAACCCCAAGTCACGATGTGTCCTCGTCGCCACCGATGTGGCTGCTAGGGGTATCGACATCCCCGAGGTTTCGAGTGTCATACATTACGATCTTCCTCGAAGTGGAGGCGTCGACACCTTTGTGCACCGTAGTGGCAGAACCGCGGTGAGTTGAATTGAAAATGGCGCGACGACATTGGCGCACGCGCTTGAATCCACTATTATTTTGAACATGATTACAACACACGGACTAGAGTTTCTGAACATCCTTTTAGTAGGGGATTTTTGAAGATATAACCCTTGGCTGAATGATTCAAAGTTTTCTGGCTTGCCAGCAACCAAGCAAACTTTCCTCCTAGCTGCATTTTGACACCTTTCCCTCTCACCCCTCCAACCTACCCCCACAGCGTGGAGTCGGAACAATCGGAACGTCTCTCTCGCTCGTCGGTCCTAAGGAGGAGAAGGCACACATGCAGATTTGCAAAGCATTATATGGGGTCACAGTAGATGGCAAGGCCGTCGAATTGAGCCCCGCGCCGTTTGATTCGCATCTCCTTGCCGCAGCGCAAGAGAGGGTGAACCTTGCCGAGAAGATCGTCAAGTGCGACGAGGCGGAGCAGAAGAAGGCTGCGAGTAACTCGTGGTTCGCAAAGGCTGCCGAAGATGCCGGCCTTGAGCTTGATGACACTCTCATGGAGGAGCTTGAGGGCAAAGGAGATGGCAAGAAGGGTGTCCAAAAATTTAAGGAGGCCAGCCAAGCCAGGGACAAGCTGAGAAAGCTGCTGAAGAAGCCAATGCGGAAGCAGCTCCACGGGAAGTTCTTAACTGGGTCAGTAGGATTGAAGAGGAGCCTCGAGCTTTCAGGAGGAGTAGCGGGAGGTCTCGGCAAGAGGGGGGGACTCGAGGACGACAGGAAGTTGAATAAGCACGGGAAAAAAGCCCGCACCAGGATCCGCTAACCCTAAGGGGCCACTGTTTGTTGTAATCACAAGATGCTTTCTATGAATTTTCTTTCTCTACAATTAAATCAACCGCCATACTGAACATGTCATCAATTAAGCGGCCCCGGCGCCCTTCTCCTCCTCAGCCGCGACCGCAGCTGGTGCTCCAGTAACAACCTTATCTTTCCATCCGAGATCATAGTAAACTTCAGCGGGAGAGAACCTCTCGGTGATGGGCTCGATGAAGGAGGAGGGGGGGGTGCTGTTGATGTGGCGCTGCTCGACGATCCTGGCGAGCTCGTAGACCTCCTCCCAGTTGTCGTTCATGGCCTTCTCCATTTTCGCAAGGTCGCGACCAACGTTGAGCTTGTTCGCGAGCATGAGGGCTTTGATGGCCTCAGTTCCGTCGTTTCCGAAAACCTGGCTGAGAGTTCCGGCGACACCGTCCTTCTTGACCTTTTTGAGCCTGTCCCTCATGAGTTTCATCTGAAGGATCCTGCTGTCGCCTTCTGCAAACTTGCAGCAAAGGAGCATGTCCATGAGCTCGAATCCGGTCTTGTGCATCAGCGCGTAGCTGCGACGGGCAAAGGATGCCAAAGGGGTTAAGCGAATGTTTAAAAATTGTGTGCTCTGTTGCCCTAGTATTGGCGCCAGACTCTCACCTTCCAACCTCGAGACGGAGGGCGTGGCAGCGGGCAATGGAGACATCAATGGCTTGGATCTTGCAGACGGAAATTGCATCGACGAGCTCAGGGTCGGGGATTGTCCCCTCCTTGAGGCACTTGTTGAGCTTCTCTTCAATCGCGGCAACAAAGCCGATCATTCTGTCGATCTCTGCGTAGCTCTCCTTGAAGACTGCGGCGACCTGGGGCATGGAGGCAAGGGAAGTCTCGCCGTTGAGGCCGTTGCAGACCTTGTTCTTAGCGTAGGCCTCCGTTCTCATGTGCAGGACGCGGGCGGAGAGGAGGGCGGCCTCGGCAATGGCCATGCGGCCAGTGAGCAGGCGCTGGCCGATGACCTCGATGCGCATCTTTTCGTCAGTGGTCTGGACGTAGTTGTTGTCGTCACTGATGTCGGCAAACTTGTTGAGGAGGGCCTCCTTGGGGAGCTTGACCTGGTCGAACCACACACGGGCGTTGTCAAGATCATTAGCGATGGTCTTGGTTCCCATGTCATCAATCCTGATTCCCTCGCAGAGGTTCCCGTTGTCGTCGCGAAGGCGCATATGGAAGGCGTGAGGGCCGTGCGACTGCGACGGGAAGTGAGTTAGCGATTGACTATTCTAACTAATTCGCGAACCTCGCTATTCTCACCTTGCCCTTGATCCTGAGGTCGGCAATCACAACTCCTAGCTCGGCCGTGTAGCCCTGTGAGATCCAGTTCTTGGCCGCTTTGTCAGAGGGGGTGTGTAGGATGAACTGCTGGGATTCCTCGTCCCAATCACAGGTAGTCTCGACGATCAATCCAGAGAGGACGCCAGCCTGCATCTCGGTGAGGAGGAAGCAGCCGAGCTGACCCTTCTGCTGGATGTCATCCAGCATCTTGATCTGCTCAGGGCCTGAGAGAGGGAAGAGTGATGGATGGAATAAGGTTGGGGATATGGTTAGGGTAAGCAGTTATGTCCTCTAGTGTATCCGCAAGTAACTCCTTACCTCCCAAACCAACAATGGATCCAGCAAAGAGGTTGAACTGGACAGTAAATCGGATTCCAAACCCCCCCAAGCCAACCGACGAGAGAAGGCGGTGGGCCATAAAGAATTTCTCTGGATTGTCCTTCATGTCAGTGAACCTCAAAACCCCAGACTTGACGAGACTGCGGAGAGCCTGGCTAGATTGTGAGGGGTCCGTCGCACCAGGAACGTTCTCGACCTCTTTGAGAAAGTCAGTTGTCCACCTGTCGTAGTCGAAGGAACCAGATCCCGCGGCTGTGGCGGAGGCACTCAATAGACGATTTGACACCATCGAGGAGATGGGCAAGTTTGGTTTGGTGAAGTAGGGTTTTGAGCCCATGACACAGACTTGGGGACTTCTGAGCGACGATATCGAGGGATTAAGCCTTCGTTGTGCACCACGAAGGGTTGCGCGCGTAATTTGGCGTCCTATCATGGGGCAAAAATTGGCGAGGAACGCAGAACCCGGCCATCATCCCCAACTTTGGATCTCGGGAGCAAAACAAATCCAAATTACTTTTTACACCATTTTCGCACACGCACAAAAGTCGATCGCACTAGTGCTTCTCCGAATTACTATTTTGTCCTGCCTGATTTATCGCGCTTTCCCTCTCTCTCTCTCTCTACCTCTCTCTACCCTCCTGACTCCGACAAATCTCCTCTCTCTCAGAAGGTCAGTCTACGGCACATTCTCAAAGCAGACATACAGCATTCGAAAAAGCATTCAGCCTATGCCAGTCGTTTCTATCTTCCAACCCTCAGACAGATTCATTCCAGATACCAATGAGCTGTCCATTGTGTCGTGGAACCAGCTTCTCCCTTCTTCCGTGGACGGTTGGTGGCTCTACAAGCAGTACTGTCCCGTGACCCCACAGGATAAGCGCACCTGGGCCTTCCGGAGGGAGCTGTTTGAGGCCCGCCTTCTAAATGACGACAAGCCTGATGTAATAGCTCTGCAGGAGGCCTCAGAGCGTTCTCACGAGGTAAATGCGCCGTGTGTTCAACTTCTTCGTCTTTTCAACCCTCTAACGGAAATCCTTACCGCCTCTCAACACACCTTGCACAGATTGACTACGAGAACTTTTCCCTTCACTACGAATGGGAGGTCGCCAACCGAGGTCGCATGCGTTGCTTGACGATGTGGCGTAGTAATATGTTCGACCATCTTGCCACATACTCTAAGGACAGAACGCTCATTACGTGCCTTCGTCGAAGGGCTGACGGAAGGCTTTTCTGGGTAGTCAATGTGCACCTCCAGGCAGGGGGGGGTAACGAGGATCGAAGGCTAAGACAGGTCCATGATGCCTTGGAGACCATCAGGAAGAAGGCAAAGGGCGACCTGAAGCTAGAGGAGGAGCAGAACACGTGCATCATTTGTGGGGACTTCAACGTGGACCTCAAAACCGACGCCCAGTCTTCAATCACCAAGTTGCTCGTCGACGGCGTCGTCCCGGCTTCAACGTTTGATAACGGTGTTTTAGTTGCGAGGAAGGACAAGAAGCAGTCTCTTGGCACTTTCAGCAACGCGATGTTGCTAGCCTACGAGTCCAACGGGCGGGAAGTTCCCTCGACTCTTGTAGCTCCTCAGCTTATCCCCCGCTTGATCGGAAGCAATGACGGCTGTAATGACAAGGTCGTACCCACTGCGAGCTTCGTATCAGCGGTGAGGAGCATGTTCTATTTTTACGCTACTGGGGAAGAGGGAATGACGCAGAAGGAGGTCAACGAATTCCTTGAGGACATCAACCTCAGCATTGAGCGGGGTAGCGAGATGAGGTTCGCTAAAAATATTATGGAAGAGAAGAGGCTGAAGGATGGGGGGTTAGAGAGCGAGGAGAAGCAAATATACTTCTCATCAGCTGACCTCATATCACTATACATGAACGAGCTCAAGGGCGGAAAGTTCTGGGGCGTCGCTCATGACCTCGCGACGGTGTTTACTAAGTTCGGAAAGTTGGACGAGCTCGAGACGCTGAATGTGGTCCCGATGTGGTACTTGAGGGGGATCCCTTGTTCCGAGAGCGAGCTGGGAAACGAGAGGGAGATCTTCGAAGCCTCTTTTGACAATGTTTTCTTCACGGCGGATACGCTAGAGCTGAAGGCGTTTGAAGACATTAGTGGGAAGTGCCAACCGATGCCGAACGAACAAGAACCCAGTGATCACAAACCAGTGAGATGCGTGTTCAGGTTCAAATAATAAACTGTTCTTGTTATGAATAAAATACCTCTTTAAGGATGAACCAAATAAATGATTGCACTAAATTAAAGGCCGCCTTGCAGAAACTGCATTCCCTCTAACGCTCTCCCTATCGCCGTCCCCACCTTACTTCCCCCCTCCCTTCTCTCCACATTCATGAAATCCGCCAGTTCATTACAAGCATCAGTAAGTCTCTCTCCTCCCTCTCCGCCTTCGAACTCCAACTTCACCATCCTTTGCATTAACTCCCAACCCCTACCCTCACCGTCGACGCCCTGCCTTGCTGCTTGTTGAACCCGTAGTCCTAATGCGAGCTTACCCTCCTCAACCATCGCACCATCGTCTTCAAGTCGACACATCCACTCTCTCCGAACCCCTGAACCCTCGTTCAACCTACCCCTTAGATCCATAGCTTTATCGTGGGCCTTACCAACCGCGCTCCCCCAATTCCATTCAGGGTCGGCCCAACCCGTCCCTTTAGTTCCGCCCTTACCGATGACCTTCAAGCCGGTTTCGTCGGTGATCTTTTCAACGAAACCCCTTTCCTCGAGTTCCTTATTTAGGAGTAGGGCCTGGGACGCGGCCATCTCGTCGGCCCTTTTGTAAAAATCCTTCGCGGCCGAGAAGACACCTTTCGATGACGATGATTCGACGGGAGATACTGAAGCGGGTGGGACTTCGGGGACTCCTTTATCCTCCCCCCCCCCCGAAGCATCCACAGCAAGAGAGGCAATCTCACCCATCCTCTTCCCTCTATCCCTTCCACCTTTCTTCTTCTTCTTCTTTTTCTTCTTCGTATCCGTCCCCCCCCCCCCCCCTCCCTCTCCACTTCTTCTAATAATCTCTTCATATATCCGAACCCTACTCTCCTCCGCAGTTTTAATCTCCAAATAAACAAACGTCCCAAAGAACCCCGCCCCCAATGTATCAATCGCACACCCAATAACCCCCGGACCACCTGGCAAATATTCCATAACTTCAGCAGCAGCAATATTTCCCCCCATAGCAGAAGCGGTGATGACGCCTAAGGTTAAACAAAGAATGGCACCTATGGAGTAACCGATTACCCTGAACTTACGTTCTGATGCAGCGGGTGTTTTTGACTCGGCTGTTGTTATTACTTCGAGGTACTCATCGGGTATTGATGTGAGATGTAAGGGGCAGTTCTGTCGCAACCTCGGTGGGGAGGTCAGAGTGTTTGTAGATTTGAGGAGGACACTGTGTTTAGGTAAGAAAGATTTGAATGCTGTAGTTGTTACTAGATTGTTGATTGTACAGATATATAAGAATAGACGTAAGGATCTCATGATATTTAAGAAGTGAGTTTTCTCTTGTTTTCGGAGTCTTTCCCTTGCATTTTTCCTCCCCACTTTTGAATCATTTTGGCATAATTTACGGTGCTGGTTATGAGTAATAATTGGGAATGATCTCGGGTTATTAGTATTACGCCGGATTACTGAAAATCATATATTTACGGCGCCATCTATAAGGGAATTGTATTCAAAGCCACACACGAATGAATGAAATCCAAAATCCGGCCAAAAATCGCCTCCAGGGTTTGACATTTTGAGGCAACCCTAACGATGTCTAGAAGAGTAAGTCGTTGTATATATTGATATAATATGATATTTACACCTAAACTCTATGATTTATGTATCAAAATGACGCTTCAATCCTAATATATTCCATTCCTCTTTCGTACTTGTCAACCTTTTCAAAGGAAACAAGTCACCAAAAGCCCACTCAAAACTCGCTACGCTATCCTCAACTCATCTATGGGACGATACCAACAAAAATTCTACTATCATTGTGAACCATCAACCACTTAAACCATCATTATCCCCATTTTATCCACTCTAAAACTCACCACCCCCGCCCTCTCACCCTACACTACCACAGGAATCCCTCCCTGGGGGCCGTCCAGTGATTGACAAGACTCGTCAAAAGGCCCTTCAAATAGAAGCCGAGAGGAACGCCCGTCGCGAGGCCATGGCAGCCCGAAAAATTGAGCGCGCTGCCGAGGAGCGTAGAAATGTTGCCGCCGGTAACCCGGGTGACATCGACTTCATCTCCCTCGTCCGCGACTGGCGCGACTCCGGCAACGTCGTCCGCGAGGATCACTTCCACAAGGGCGTGTCAAAGATCTGCATCTCCGTCCGCAAGCGTCCCGTGAGCTCAAAGGAGCGAGCCAAGAAGGACCACGACTCCATAACTTGCGCGAACCCCCACGTCCACGTCCACTCCGCCAAGCTAAAGGTCGACGGTATAACCAAGTACCTCGACAACAACTCCTTCAGGTTCGACCACTCCTTCGACGAGACCGAGACCACCCAGGACGTATACAAGTACACCACCATGCCCCTCGTTGACTTTGTGTGCGCCGGGAAGGGTGGAAGGGCCACATGCTTCGCATACGGTCAGACCGGGTCAGGCAAGACCTACACCATGGGGGGAATCCAGGTCATGGTAGCCGAGGACATCTACATGCTCCTGGGTGAGGGGTCGGGGTGCAGGGACGATGACACTGTTGTGACGGTATCCATGTTCGAACTTTACGGAGGGAGGTGCCAGGACTTACTCAACGATAGGACGAGACTCAAAATTTTGGAGGACGGGAAGGGGGAGGTCGTGGTTACTGGTTTGGAGGAGGTGAGATTGAGGAAATTGAGGAAGGGAACCTTGTAGAGCAATATCCAAGCACCTGCTCATTTCTCACACCCCATCATCCCTATCGCTAATCCTCACATCGCCTTAGTACCAAGCCTCCGACCCTGGTGATTTCCTAACCCTCGTCGACGCCGGTAACCGCAACCGCACCACCCACGCGACCGAGGCGAACGACACCTCCTCCCGCTCCCACGCCGTCCTCCAGATCCACCTCCGCGACAAGGCAACAGGAAGACTTAAGGGGAAACTTAGTCTGGTTGATTTGGCGGGGAGTGAGAGAGGGAGCGACACTAAGAGCCACAACAGACAGAGACGCACTGAGTCAAGCGAGGTGAGGAAAAACAAGGCGGGCATTGAGGTACCTGAACGGTTGCACAGCCAATCAATTCATACCGCGCTAACACAGAACTCGCACTCGCCCTCTCTCCTCGTGCGTAGATTAACAAGTCTCTCCTCGCCCTCAAGGAGTGCATCCGCGCCCTGGACAACGGGGGCGGTCAACAGCACGTACCCTACCGCGCCAGCAAGCTCACGCTAGTCCTCAAGGACTGCTTCACCTCGCCCCTGGCGAGGACGGCCATGATAGCGACCGTTTCCCCCGGGGCGTCAGCGTGCGACCACACACTCAACACACTCAGGTACGCGGATAGGGTCAAGGAGAAAAAGGTGGGGCGCCGGAGGCGCAGAGTTAACGTTACTTAGGGTTAGGGAATGTGTGGGGAGTGTGGGGGGGAGTGTGTGGGGGAGTGTGTGTGTGAGGGGGGGAGGAAGAGAAGGAGGAAGGGAAGGGTTAGGGGAGGAGGGGAAAGGATTGGGGAAGTAGAAAAGGAGGAGGGTTGACGACATTGAACACGATCCTTAACCCCCCTCTACCCCCCCCCCCGATCACACCCTCAACACACTCAGGTACGCGGATAGGGTCAAGGAGAAAAAGGTGGGGGGAATCAGCAACGCCAGGAAGGCGGAGATCAGGGTCGAGGAGGAGGCCAAGAGGGAAAGGCAGCAGCAGGCTGCAAGGGAGCTCCGCAAGCAGTACAACGCGGGGGCGGATGACTTCGACGAACACCTGCCACCGCCACCGGTGGAGGAGAAGAAGAAATTTGTTAGTAGGGACAACATTGAAAGGAGACTTGACGCAAACGCTCAGAAGAAGGCGGGGGGGGTTCACGGCAACCGGCATTCGCAGCAGCAAGCAGCGAAATACACGGAGCCACCTCGGTCACCGCATAGGAATCAAGCAAACACAGCAGCGGCTGCAAGCGAGGAAAGGAGGAGCCCACAGAGGAGATCGAGGAGCCCGCAGAGGAGGAAACAGGTGAGGCGCCGGAGGCGCAGAGTTAACGTGGAGTAGGGTTAGGGAATGTGTGGGGAGTGTGGGGGGGAGTGTGTGGGGGAGGGGGGGAGGAAGAGAAGGAGGAAGGGAAGGGTTAGGGGAGGCGCCGGAGGCGCAGAGTTAACGTTACTTAGGGTTAGGGAATGTGTGGGGAGTGTGGGGGGGAGTGTGTGGGGGAGGAAGAGAAGGAGGAAGGGAAGGGTTAGGGGAGGAGGGGAAAGGAATTGGGGGAGAAGAAAAGGAGGAGGGTTGACGACATTGAACACAATCCTTAACCCCCCTCTACCCCGCCCCCCCTCCCCCCCAGACAATCGAGAGCAAAGCGTCAGTCCGCGATGTCCAGAGGCCGCAGGCCGAGGTGTTCGACGACGTAACGATGCTCCACGAGAGTCTCCGCAGCCACGGCGACAGCGGCCTCGGCGCTGCCGACGAGGACGCGGTAGCGCTGTTGCACAAGACGGTGGACGAAATCTTCGAGGAGGAAGAACAACTACTTAACCTACACATGTCTACCATACAGGAATCGGCGGAACTTCTTACGAGCGAGGGGAAGGTAAGAGAATTGGGGACGATGGGGGGGGGGGGAAAGCAAGAGCGCTAAGAAGCCTTTTGACTGAACAGCCTCACTAAAACCTTCCCTCTCCTATCACCCCCCCAAAATAAAGCTCCTGCAACAAGTCCAGGGTCAGGACGACTACGAGATCGACGACTACGCAGCCCGTCTGGAGGTGATTCTGGCTAGGAAAATGGTACTTACGTCTAACCTAAGCAAGAAACTCAAGAAATTTAGAGAGGCACTTAGGAAGGAGGAAATGCTTAGCCAGAGGGTTGAGAACATGCCAGCATACTAACATCGAAACGAAGAAGAACAAATCTTGGGAACGTATTCAACAACCTGTGACATGAAGAGGAGGAAGGGATAGATACCAAACAAAAAAGCAGACGATCGGATGTTAAACAATGTAATCAAAGTACAGTCACAACACCTCCACCCTCCCCCTTATTCTTCTCCCCTCCTCTTCTACTTTCCCCCGTTCTACCTTCCTCCTCCCCTCCCCCCCCTTCCCCTCCCTCTTCCCCCTCCTCTACCTTTCCTCCCCCTTCCTCCACCTCCTCCTCCGTTAAGGTTAAGGCTTGTGCTTGTAACCTGTTGCTGTTGTTGAACATGCTGAGGTTTAGGGTGCTGTGTAGTTGTGGGGGGAATACCTTTACCACGACGACCACCTTGCGGTTGCTGTTGTTGTTGTTGTTGTAGTTGTTGATACCCTCCAATCTGTCTACTATCCTTCTGCGGTTGTCTACCATTCCTCCCCCCCGCCCCTCCGCCCCCTCCCGCACCCTTCAGAAATTCCGGTACAACTTGTTTGCTTTCCGTGAGAAGTTTCCTCAAGAACGGTGCCAGAACTTCATTCCCGTTCTTCGGGTCGTATCCCCTAACGAATAACCCCGTGGCTCGACCCGTGTTACCCGCTCGACCAGTTCTACCTATCCTGTGTACGTAGTCATCCTGGTTTTCTTTACTAACCGGTAGATCGAACTGAACAACCGCTCTAATCCCGTCCACGTCAAGTCCCCTAGCCGCGACATCAGTTGCGACTAAAATCCCGCACCTCCCGCTCCTGAATGAGGCGAGGGCTGACTCACGTTGTGACTGAGAACGGTCACCGTGTATGTCCTCAACCTCACCGTAACCAGCCTTCCTTAGCTCTTTCTTAAGCCATTGCGCCGTGGCCTTTTTCTGTGTGAACACGATGGTTCTTTCACCTTTGGTTATAATGTTCTGCTGTAGTACAATATTAAACTTACTCCTCTTGTCGCACGCGTGTTCTCCAACCTCTACAAGTGTCTGTGTAATGTTCTTCGTAGTAGATCCGATCCTCCCCACGCTCACGAAAACGTAGTCTGGTTTAAGGTAGCTTTGCGCGACCTTCTGGACGTTATCCGCAAACGTAGCTGAGAACATGAGCGTCTGCCTGTCCCTCGGTAGCGTTGAGTTCTGCACGATCCTCCTTAGCTGAGGTTCAAACCCCATGTCCAGCATCCTGTCTGCCTCGTCGAGGACTAGGAAACGGGTGTAGCTGAGGTCGATTAGGGGAGGTTCCCTTTCTAGGAAGTCCGTAAGTCTCCCCGGAGTTGCGACGATGATATCGGGGGCGGAGGCGCACTCCTGGAGTTGAGTCCTAGCGCTTGCTCCCCCATACACGCACGCGCATCTAGCGGGTGATCCAAACATAAGTTTCTGACTCTCCAGTTCAATCTGCATCGCCAGCTCCCTAGTAGGCGCCAGGACAAGGGCTGAGGGTAGGCATGGTGTTGTGTGTGGGGGCATCTCCTTCCCCTGGAAGCCTGCGTTGTAGATTGAGGTTAGGAGAGGGACTAGGAAGGCGCAGGTTTTACCGGAACCTGTCTGGGCGCATGCCATTATGTCGAGACCGTGGAGACCGAGGGAGACGGTGTGCTGCTGGATAGGGGTTGGCTGGTCGTAGTTCATACGGGTGGGGAGGGTAAGGTTGGAGAAGAGGTACTGGGGGGGGGTGGGGGGAGGGAGGGGGGGGGTTAGATTGGGAGAAGTGTAAAAGTTATAAGTGGTGACTAGGAGTGTCGATCTCACCTCGGGGAGGACACCCTTGAGTGCTGTGAAGCTTGCAAGTTTAGGTATGTCATTGCAGTTAGGTGGTCCTCCAGATCTGGAGACTTTGATTTCAGTGTACTCCTTGAAGTTGATCCCCGCGGTACCCTGTGTCCCAAAGAGCTCCCTCTCGCTCTTGATCTTCCTGGGGGGCCTACGACCAGCAAGCTGACGGACCTGATCGAAGAAGTAACGAGCCTCGTCAGCACCCTTCTGAGCCTCCTTCCTCTGCTGCATGGCACGACGACCTGCCTTGCGATCCTCGCGAGACCTGGGGGGACCGCCTAAGGGTTCGGGTGTGGAGGGTAGGGGAGGATTGTGATGTGTGAGTATGGAAGGTATGAGGGGAGGGAGGAGGTATGTGTATGTGAGCGTGTATGTGTGTGTGTGTGTGTATATGTGTGTATGCGTATATGATGCAATTATGTATGTAATTGTTTGTATATATATCTATGTATATACATACGTATATTTTGTATGTTTGTAGGGCCTAGAAGGTGTAAAAAGTCAGTCCCTCAAACACGTACCTGGTGTGCCTCCGAAGTTATTCTGACCTCCATAACCTCCTCTTCCTCCCCTTCCACCTGCACCTCCTCCCCTACCAGCCCTTCCACCTCCTCGACCCCTTCCTCCTCTTCCGCGTCCTTGAAATCCACTCATTATGTTATTAATATATTTGGTGAGAGCAGGGGGGAAACACGAGAGGAGGCAAAAAGCCAAATTTGTTTTTTTATTTGTTCTTATGAAATGTTGACGGCCTGTAAAGAATTATTCCTTGATTGCATGGATTGGCCCGTCATCCCCGGCCTCAACCTTTGACGCTGGGGACTTTTGCTGCGATTTAGCTGGCGGCGGTCCAGGAATGGGGTCTTCGTACTGCTGTTGCCTGACCACCCTTGTGTCAACCGGCATATCCTTCAACTGCCTCTCATAAGATCTTCTCAGCATCTCATCCTCGAACCTCTTGTAGAGACTCTTGCCCTTCTTCTTCTTCCCGCTCCCCCCCTCCTCAGTTTCAGCTTCTACGTGCATAGGGTTGTCGCTCGAGAACTTGCTCCCTCTCCTCACCCCCATTTCGACTCCCCCCCCCTCTCCCATATTGCTCCCTGACCTGCTCCCAATGGAACTTTGAAAAGCTCTTGCAGCCATTCCTCCGTTGCTAGTGCTAAGGTCATTGAAGGAGTACCACGCCCATGCTAAGAACAGTACAATTATGAGCACTGTTGCGGCAATCAAGACTGCACCCATTCCCAGGGCTTCGTAGTTGTCCTCCACAAGCTTCTGCGACTTCATCAGGAACGCCGAGGTGAATGTCAGGATAAGCAGGATTCCCGATAGTATCGCAATGATGTTGTCCCTTAGCTCTTCAAACGGGAAAACACACGCCAAGTATATCGTGTAGAGAGTCGCCATCATACTCCCCGCCGTAATCTGCGTGAAGGAACCTGGATCAATGGTAGAAAGCAGACCAGTCATTGCCAGCCTCCTCAGGGTCTCGAACACCTCCCACCACCAGTACTCCTTCTTGTAGGGCTCCCACAAGAACAATATCCCTCTGAGCTTCTCGTCGTTTATCCTGTCTTCCCCCATTAACCTGTCCTTCATCCGGTAGAGGAGGACCCAGTACATTAACGGAACCCCGACTGGGAAGATCCCAACCATCAAGTAGCCGTACGCTTGCCAAGCTCCCCTTCCCCCGGCTTTGCAATCAATGCTCAAGTCGCTTCTGAGGCGAGAGTTACCATTGTCGAAATCATCGCAAGGAAACATACCAAAGACAGTCGTTGTTATGGTGGGAAGGGTGAGGTACGTGATGGCGATAGCAGCGGTGTACAGGTTGGGCCTCTTCTTAAAGAACGCCAGGAGGGAAAGTGTCGCGATCACCATGACGACAGACATGGTCAGAGCCACGGACTTGACATAGAAGTTGAAGCCTCCCCCTGCGAAGCAACCCATGGGGACGAGAGTGAACATGTTGAAGTTGAGGAACTGTAATGCCGCAACCACTTCTTTGAAGTTCTCAGGGAGAGACACTTGCGGAACGACGTTGGGGAGGGATGCTGTGATCTGGCCGGAGGCGAACAAAATCTTCACCCCATTCTTACACCTCTTCCAAACCTCCTTCCCCCTTCGTCCTCCACCCAGTTTCTTTTTAAGGAGAACGTACCCGCCCATCAGTATCAACGCAAACAGCACGAAAGCAAGGACGGTGAAAGCAACATCGTTTTTGCTCTTGCTGCACTGCTTGCAAAGCATAAAAGGGTCTAGGTTGTAGTCGTCCTCGCAGAGGGCGCAGTAAGGGCCGGTGTGTCCATCGCGGCACATAGTCTCAGTGTCGTTGCCGCCAGCGCAGGCTTCTGGGGTAATGCAGGGGCGGACGTCGTCCGACTTTGAGCTGGTTCGCCAAAACCCTTCCTCAAGGGTCAAGGAAGCGAGCGTCATGCCAGAGAGATCCTCCCTCATTCCCTCCTCAATTGGAACGCAGGAGCCCTCCCCGTCGTCGTAAGTACGGGAGGGACAGATACAGGAAGATGAAGAGGTTGAACCAGGCTTCTCAGTGATGGACCCCTTGAGAGTGTCCTCGCAACGAAAGCAGCTGGTGACGCCGATCGATGACTTCAATTTACCCTTCTCGCAGGGTTCGCAGGAGGTACCCATGAGAGTCTCCCCGGCCTTGCAGGTACATGAGTCGCCATCACCTATTCTGGAGAAGGATGGCATGCAGTCGCAAGATTGCGTATCCTCATTTGGGGTCTCGTGCTGGGGGCAGGGGAGGCAGGAGGAAGCACCAACCCTGGATAAAGTTCCTTCTTGGCAGGTTGTGCATGTGTCGTTGGCGCCAATAGAGAAAGTTCCTTCAAGGCATGGTACTTGCCCCTTGCGATCCGACGTCGGCTTGTATCCGGCCTTGGCTGTCTTGCAAAAGGCGGCCCCATCCTCATCGTTGTACTGGCCTTCTCCGTCGCACTCCTTGCACGTGAGGCCGTCGTCCGAGTAGGCAGGAGCGACACATGGGGAACACTGGCGGTCACTCGTTATGGTGCAATCTGCTGTCATGATTTCTCCAAGCGGGCAATTTGAGCACGAATTACAAAACTCCGCCCCTGTTTCGACTCGATATGTTGAACCCGCCAAACATGAGATCGGGGCAGAAGAAAAGGGAGGGCAGAAGTGTCCCGCAGTGCAGTCCTTGCAGTTCTCTTGAGCCTCCTCATTCTGGTATTTTCCAGCGGTGCAAGACTGGCAACCAGGTTGGCCCTCAAGAGGCT
>BRYA01000380.1:9340-22443 GCA_030267965.1 Triparma columacea
CCCCCCTCCCCCGCACTCCACTCCACTCTACCCCACCTCCTCCTACCTCATGCAAACTCAGCCCCACTTGAAACCTTGATAACATTTGGTGAGAAGGAGGCCCCCCCACTCATGAGCGCCTCCATCTCGTCTTCAGATATCGCCGGTCGGCCGTACATCGGGTCAAAGTTGAGGTCGACGTCTAGGGGCTCCGCCGTCAGACCTGGGATGGAGAGGCTGATACCCAACTTCCGGGCCTCCCAACCAGACTTGCCAAGGAACCGTATGGAGGGAACCCTCCCATGAGACGAGGCGGGCGCAGGTGGAGCTGCGGCAACCGGAGTTGCAGCAGCCACCGGCGCCGGGGGTGCCACGACCGTCTCCACTGCCGCTGCAGGGGCCTCCTGTGGCGCCGCACCTCCCTCCACTGTGGGCGTCGCTTCAGCGTCGATGCTATACAAATTACTCCCCACCTCGACCGTATCGTCAAGCTGAGCAAATTGCTTCATCACAACGCCAGCCTCATCAGCCTTCAGGTCAACAGTGACCTTATCGGTCTCTATCAAAGCAACAACGTCACCAGGTTGGATGGCTTGTCCAATCTGCACAGTCCACTCAACTATAGTACCCTCAGTGATGGAATCTCCAAGGTTGGGGACTACAATATTCTGTTCCGCAAGCAATGATGAGGAAGAGGTGGGGAATCCACAGAGGAGACGGGCTGAAGATGGAGAAAGGAAGCAATTTCCTTTTGAACTTCTACTCGCAACCACTCTTCCCACACGTCCAAGATCAGCATGCCATTTTGACCCCCAAACCCGCCCAAACAGCCCCAACGACGAGCTCAGGCTCTTCATATCCAGGATTTGTTGTGTAGTTGGAAGTTCTCGATTTCCAATCTTCACCAGCACCAAACTGTTGGGCCCTAACAAAGCCCTTCCCCCCTCCCCCCTCCGCACCCCCTGAACCCCCTCCATACCAACCCTACCTTACTCCCCCCTCTTCTTTCTGCCGCCCCCCCACCCCAACAACGCTACAATCCCCTGATTGCTCAACCCTCCCCCCTCTCCTTACCCCAATGTCCTTTCATGGCTCGCGAATGAACCGCAACGCCTATAAGATACCCTTAACGTCGACCCCCCTGGACGTCAAACCCCCCTCGAACTCCAGCCCTCGGTTGAGAGTCCCAACTTCTGGCAATGATGAGTTCAGTCCGAGGGGAGGTGAGGATGCAGGGGGTAAATGGCGATGGAGGGCAGCCAGGATGGAGAACTGAAGGGGTAGAATTGGAGAAACTCACCCCCCCCCCCTTCTCCGCTCTAACCTTCCTCCTCACCTTCCTCCTCACCTTCCTCCTCACCTTCCTCCTCACCTTCCACGCAGTTTTCTCCTCCTCCTCCTCCCTCAACATAATCCCTCCCCAATCCTCCTCCTCCACTGGAGAACCTTCCTCCTGCGATTACATTCCTTCCTCATTGAAGAGCAACTTTGAGAATCAGATATCCTTGTTGCTGGAGACGAACGACAAGCTGAATTCACAGGTCGATTCCATGAGGGCCAACAGGGGCTTGCACATTGACGACGAGCAGTTCCAGATATGGGATACGAAGATAAAGAACATGCAGGCGGAGGTGGCAGAAAAAGTTGAGGAGAACAGGAGCCTTAGGGAAGGGGTTAAGGTGAAGCAAAGGAGGATAGAAGAGCTCGAGGCGTTGCTAGCCAACTCCAAGCTGGCCAAGGACGAGATGATGAGCATGCTCGAGAGGGAGAGGAGGGAGAAGGAGGACATTTTGAGTGCCAGGGGGGCGGACTCTGACGAGAAAGCTGCACCTATTAGGCCTATTACAAAGGAAGGTAAGGGCTTCCTGTATCTACGATATATCGTCAAGCTACCCACGACATCCATCTATCTAGCCTCTAATACAAACCTTTCTCTCGTCGCTTCACTTCTCGACAGCGCAATCGCAGACGTCCCACCGGGGCCCCATCCCCCCTCCCGCTCTCAAGCCACCCCTCACCACCTCGACATCTACATCTACCGACGTAAGAGTGCAGCTCAACGCCTTCACTCAAACGGAGGCCCAACCAAAGAGGTCGTCGAGGCCCCTCCCTCCCACAAGTACTGATGCGGACGTGGACCAAATGATGATAATGTCTGAGCTCGATGATATCCGCAGGGCGCTCGAGACATCAGGTACCGCATATTCAGCACCCACTGCGTGGTCGGAGACCTGTAGCCACGGAGTGGTGGCATGCCTAAGCTCTGTCAAGCAGAGGGCCACGGTTTTCAGGAGGGAGCTCGACTTGTTGAGGAGGCAGGTCAAAACATTAAAGGAAACACAGATTTCTGAACGGAGGGTTTCCATAGGAAAGGTGCGAATGCGGCAAAAAGCAGGAGTACGGCATGACATTCCTAAATACTTACACACCCCCCCCCCCTCCTCCCCCCCTTCCTTTCCGCAACAGCAATTTCAACAGGCCACTAACAAGAAAGAACAACACTCGCAGATAAGAAGAACCTCTGAGATTGTGGTCGGCCCCCCTCCTGTCAAGTTGCTAGAAATCGGAAACCCTGGCGGGTCTATAAGTCCAGAGAGGGTCGATAGGATGAGCGAGAGGCTGTCTGGGGCCGGGGGGAGTAGCAGTGGTAGTAGATTCAGCATGAAAGGCGGCAACAACAACAACAACAACAATAACAACAACAATTTCCCCCAGCTTTCCAATAGCCCGTTGGCAGAGGTTTTGCGGAGGCAGAAGGACAGTGACAGTGGGGGCAACCACATGATGTCGCCCATCCAAACCAGGGATGGAGGAGGCAGCATGAGAATCATCAGAAGGCCCAGCGGACAAGGAGGCGCAAAGTTCCAATCGTTCAGGAGGATGAGTAGCAACAGCAACGTCTAATATGTTTTTATGTGAATCGTACAAATTATTCAGTGTTTTTTGTCTGGTCAATGCCCCTCAAACTCAACTCTTGTCGTCACCCTGTCTATTGACAAGACCCTTGCACTCGAATTGGACGACGGAATTCCCCCTAATGACAACCTGGCCTATTTCCTCTTCGACTCCCCCCGGTAGCACCTCCTTGGCAGAATCTAGGACTATGTTCAGGAAGGCATCGTAACCACGTAGGATCCCATTTACGGTACGGTTACCGTTGAGGGAAACCGATAACACTTTGTCCATGTAACTGTGGGATGGGGGGGGGAGGAGAGGCGATAGTGGGTTAGATGGCAACTTGGATCATGATTCAAAGGCACAACATCGCAACCTTTCATCGACAACGGGGGGGGAGGGTGTAATAATTCTTTCAAATATACGAAATGGCGGTCAATGAGGTGTTTATACGGTAATAAACCCATCCTACGCGCGTCAATGCTCGAAAATGTCTCTGAAACCAAGAGGAGGCTTCAAAAATGGACTCCGACCACAAGGCGGAGATCGTGGCCCCAGGTAGAGCAGCCTGGTTTCTCCTCACAACCCGAATCCTAACAAAATTTAAAGAAGACATAGGAATATAACTCCATATTTGACAGCTTTGACCATGAAAACGCACCGCTGGAGGTTGGGACCTTTGTTGGAAGCCATTTTTCTAGATTTTGGACAAAACATGAGCAAAATAATCATGGGCAGGTCGACAATCGTCAGCAGTATATCTACCTTATTATGTTTGCTATCATTGTCATGCACAGTTTCGTTTTTGATCCCCCAAACAACCTTCATAAAAGCAAGAATATCGCCCACCTCCCCCACCTCGCCCACCTCTCCCACTCTTTGGGCAGGTGGTTGGGGCAAAAAGTCGAAGGACTACTCCGAGGCCGAGCTTCTTGGTAAGGACTCGTCGATACCTTCTCGACCGGTTGAGGACTACACCCTCCAGCAGCCCAGGGATTTCAACAAACGAGTCAGGGAGGACAAGGAGAAGGTGAGGGAGGCTGGATGATGCAACAAAAGACGATACACGCGCTACAACGCACACAAACCCATTAACCCCCCCCCCCCCCCCCCGTGCGCTCTCCCACTTCCCAGTTGAGGCTGAAGAGGGATAGGTGAGAACATAGGAACATGGAGAATGGAAGAGAAGGGAGGCGTGTCGCGAGGACGAGGGTAGCGAGGACCCTATTCACACGCTCAACTACATACAACTAAGCCCTTTCGGTCACCGCTTCGCTCCTCCCGCCTGCTCCTTCCGCCGCCCCTTCCTCCTGCTCCTCCCCCCCCCCCCCTCAGGGATTTCATTGAGATTGCCAAGATGGCTGGCGTATTGGAGGACCAGAAAGGTGACGGCGTACAAGCCATGGGTAGCTTCAACGGGGGCGAGGGTAATGCGTTCTCCTCCGTCGATGACGACGTCGACGTTAAGTTTTATGAGGACGACGGCATGACAGTCAGGTCGAATAGCCTCGACGGTTTCCAGGAGATTGATGGGGAGGGACCGGAGTACGACCCGGACTCGAGTATCACAAGAATGGATGGTAACAACGACATTGCGAAGTGGGGGGATTAGGAAGGGGCAAGGAAGGGAGAAGGGAGAACGAGAAACATGTGTGTTCAAGTACGTTTGTATCTTTAGTCAAGAAAATTATCCCAACGTTATTGATTCGTCGAGTGCTTTGGTTTGCTCTTACCCCTCATGCTCCTGAAACCCCCGTCGCTCTCTTGTCCCCCACTACCCCTCCCCTCCTTCGCCAACTCCCCGACCTCCCTGCTGACGATCCTCACGTTCTCAATTCCCTCAGCGGCGCCCTGCACGGATTTCATAACAGGGACATTTCTGACTTCATCTACCGCGCTCATGTTAACAACGACCCCCCCCTCCCAGAAGTTCTTGCATCCGCACATGATGCCGCTCCACTTGTAACCCCCGATCTTTGTCTTGCACTTCTGCTTTATGCAGTATATCTTCCCTTCGTTGCAGCTGTAGTCGAGATGGGAGGTCACCGGGGAGGGATGGTTGAGTAGGTACTGCCCGCAGTTGGGGTTGGTGCACGGGGTGACGTGAGAAGAGGTGAAGAGTGGTGTGCGACACTTTTTGCATCTATAAACTTCGCTAGGTGGCACCACAGGGGATGCCGGTTCAGACGCCGACGCCAGAGGAGGGGAAGATGGTTGCTCAGATGGTGGCGGGGTTGTGGGCATCTTCTTGTCATCCTCCCCTTCATCCGTTTCATCACCCCCGTCCTCTCGCCTCTCAATCTTCACCCCCCCCTCTCCACAGGTATAACCCCCCTTCTCTAACCAGCCCCAAAGTTGTCCCTCCCCAACTACCTCAACCTTTGCGTCACATCCCTCAACTACCTTTGCATAACCCCCCACAACTCCTTCAACTTGACCCAACAGTTCACCCCCCAATTCGCCCTCAACCACGACCCCCTTGACGTCATTCCTAGATATGATCAAACCCAAATCTGGAGAAATACCCTCCAAATACTCTATGACTCTCCCCTCTTCTCCTTCATACGAGCCAACCTTTATCTGACAGGCTACCACGACGACATCAGGCATAAATTCAAGCTTATCGTCTATATTATCTCTACTTTTCTCATCTCCATCTACTTTCATCCCACCAGACGAGTAGTAGAGCTCAAATCTGCGCCCTTTTGGTCTATCCAGCCGCATTGGGACATGTTCTTTGATTAAACGGAGCATTATTTCGACGGAATTGTTCACCGCAAGGAGAATAATTGTCGATGGCTTTTTCGTCATTTTAATCGTTCGCGCGCTCATTTTGTAGATTAAGACCTTTTTGAGTCACAAAAATCATCTCCGAGACCATCCCCATCCATCCTTGAACCAAAACCTACAAATCACAACCTGCGAAAACAACGTTCCGTACCGTCTCCCTCCGTACATTCTCCGACCTCTCCACCACCATACAAGCCACACCATCCACCGTTTCTCCCAAATACAATATCTCACCTAACCCCCTCTAGCCGTTGAGGCATCTCCTCCACCCAATCTTTGCAACGGCTTCCAGTCCGATCTCAATCCGATAGCAACTCAATCCTTCAACCACTATGTATCGCGCCCGGATAGGTTACGAGGCCGAGCCCAAGCCCTACCTTCGAAATATTCACAAGGCTCAAGCTCATGCCATTCACATTCGTAAGATGAAGGAGATAAAGTCGCGTCGGGTCGGGAGCGGGACGACTGACAACACCCTCCCTCGGAGCAGTAAGATGAAGCATCTCCAGCTCCGGCAGAAGCAGAAGGCCCAGAAGCAGCAGAGGAACGATGACATTGCAAAGGAGAACAGGATGCTCCTGAAGAAGATGACGCAGATAATAACCACGGTCCCGAAAGCACAGGGGGGCGGACCAACAGATACAGATACTAAGAGGGGAAAGAGCCTCAACGCTATCGGGAGGAGTGTGGAGCTTGATAGGATCAGCAAGGTGAGCTAAGGAAAGGGGAAAGGGTTGTGTGATATTGGAGAGTTTGACGGAGTGATGAGGACATACTAACGCCTTCCGGCGGTGGTCAATTTACCCCCCTTGCTTCCCTGCCGCAGGAAAACCAGAAGATTCTCAAGAGGATGATGAGCGTCAAGTCGGAACACAACATTTCCAAGCTCAAGAAGGACTCGGAAAGGCACGAGAAGCTGCTCAAGAGGCTCAGGATGGTGCACTACGAGCCTTCACCAACAGCAATGTCCGAAGTCTCTCGTAGGGGCCGGGAGGAGATTGTCAGCGAGATGGAGAGCAGGTGAGGAGGGGCGAAACTAAGGCAGACGGTCAACTTGCAGGATCATTCTAACGCAACTCCTTCTACAACTTGTCCGTTCGTTGCAGAGTAAGCGGAAGGGACGAGGGAGACGACCTAAGTAGCATCGTCTCTGAGGCCCTGAGCAGCAGCGTCAAGACACCAGTCAGCGGGGTCAAAGCCAAGAAGACAAAGAAGAAGAAGAAGCGCAGTCAGTCACCAAGCGGGGTTCCTATGAGTATTTCGACGACCCCAACAAATGCGCAGCTGAAGGAGCAGAAAAACAGGGTCAAGAGGGACTCTGCGAAGGAGGACCTAACGCTCCTAGCAAACGCTGCCCTCGTGGATGAGGCGAATGACGCCGAATTTGGAGTTAAGGAGGATGAGTTTGAAGATGAAAGTCCTTCATCCCCTGACAAGAAATCTAATACACCAATTAGGAGACAAATGTCAGGTGAGAATTAGGACGGGAAGTGGAGAAAAATATCGTCTTCTCAACTTCTTCTAACCCCCTGGCTCATTTTCAGAAATCGATCGCTCGAAAGGGGAGTTCAACGTGCTGAGGTCTGACAAGAAGATCACGATATTCAAGGACAGCACTGGAGCTGGAAGACAGCTCATGGCTTCGGTCGAGGTAA
The DNA here is from genome assembly GCA_030267965.1 of Triparma columacea. NCBI lineage: Eukaryota > Bolidophyceae > Parmales > Triparmaceae > Triparma > Triparma columacea. The sequence goes on from BRYA01000380.1 coordinate 16,660, forward strand.
TGAAGAAGAGGGAGGGAAGGCTTAGGGTTAACATTACCTGGAAAGAGAGCAAGGAGGAGGACGCCAAAACACACAACTGCTACTGCGACCTCAAATTTTCCGACGCGATTGTGCTAGTCAATGCGCCGTCCAACCTTGTACCGGCGATCCACGCCAACGTGGTCGAGCTCTCTCGTTACCTCAAGGATTACGCAAACGTTGTGGAGGTGAGGGCTCAACCGGGGGTAGAGGACAAAAAGCAAAAGCAGCACCATCGACACGCCATCATCTTACCCACTTAACAACTCCGCTCCGCTCGCCGGTCGCCTCAGGTTGGAGATGGGGAGACGTATGTCGTCAAGCTATGCTCGCCAGAGGAATGTCTGCGGTCTCTCCCCAACGCACCCGCCAAGGTCAACGCTGGGGAAAGGCCCAGCACCGAGGAGATCTCTGTAAAGGTTGAGAGGAAGCTCCAAAAAATTGTACCCGTCGTCGACGCACCTGAGACAGGCTTGGAGAGGGGCGTAGAGCTCTCCATCCTTATTACAAACTCTCGAAGGCCTGGAGTACTTGACATCACCTCAAGTCCAACCAAGCGCGACACACCACTGACCTCGAAACTGCCCCAGGGAGACCTTAAAACATCCGTCGGTATCCCGACGGTGATATCGTTGGACCAGGATCACACGGACAGCTACGTGGCGGGCTTGATTGAGAGCTTGAATATCGTGCTAGACAACGGGGTCAAAAACGAAATCGAGGTCGGACCTAAGCTACACGTAAAAGGCGGAAGGCCGACGACGAGGGCTGCCTCGCGTGGTAAATCGCGGTGAAAAATAAGAAGAAGAAGACGATTACTCTTTTCCTTCCAAAAACGTTACCCCCTCCTCGAGGATTCTCTATTTACTTTTTGCAGCGCTATTCAATTTATCCTCCGCGTTCATTTGTCTCTTAACAAGGTTCGCGTATTGCCCCCCCTCCCTCTCTATAAGCTCTTCGTGTTTTCCCACCTCCACGATGCGCCCGTCCTTAACCACGCAGATCTTGTCGGCGTTTCGAACTGTGGAGAGACGGTGAGCTACCACGATTACGGTCATGCCTAAGGAGGGGAGAGCCGTAGTAGGTTAGTTTGAGACATTTCCACGTCATTCTTGTAACCTTCTTTCTTCTCAGTTGGAAATACTAAAAGTCAGTAGTTAGTGCTGTGCTCACCTTGGCCTTCACCTCCTCCCCCTGCTCCCCCTTCTCCTCTCCCTAGCATATTATCTATCGCCCCCTGAACAAGTGCCTCGCTCTCCGCGTCAAGTGCGCTCGTCGCCTCATCCAATAGTAGTATCTTAGGTTTCCTAACGAGCGCCCTGGCGATTGCGATCCTCTGCTTCTGACCACCGCTAAGCTGGACGCCACGCTCACCGACCTCGGTGTCGTAACCCTCGGGGAGATTTGAAATGAACGTGTGGGCATTTGCGAGACGCGCAGCATCTGAAGATTGGGGGGGAGGGAGGAAGGGGAGGCTACGGTTAGTGGGTCGTAAGGTCGCTAGAAAAACTCATGGCTCAACTCACCCTTGATTTCGTCGAAGGTGGGCTCGAAATCGCTTCCCTCAAGTCCAAACATAATGTTCCTCATGACGCTCCTCGCATACAGCGTCGGTTCCTGGCTAACGACCGTGATGTTCCTAGTCAGGTATTCAGGCGCCAGCTCGTGTACCTCGTTTCCGTCTATTAGTATCTTTCCCTCCGTGGCTTCGTACAGGTGCTGGATCAGTGAGACAACGCTGCTTTTGCCTCCCCCCGAGGGTCCTACAAGGGCGACGACGTCTCCTGGATTGGCTGTGAAGTCCATGCCGTTTAGGACCCTCCTCTTAGGGCGGGCCGGGTAAAACATCGTAACGGACTTTAGAGAGACAGAACCGAGGCAATCGGAGGGATAGTCACCCTCGTTCTGGTCGGAAGATGTGTGTTAGTGCGCTAGTGCCGTCGTGTGTCAAACTGTGCAACGTTTGGCCCCCCCCCTTCTCACCTTCCCCCTGAGTTTGGTTAGCCCCTCCTCTGCCGTGCCTCCCCCCCCGCTCCAGGTCTTGACCTTGGGTTTCCTGTGCATGAGTTCAAAAACCTTGTCCGCCGCCCCCACTGCCTGCGTAAGGCTTGAGAATATGCTCCCCATCATATTGAATGCGTCGCTCAGGCTGCTAAGGTAGAGTAGGAAGCTTACGAGCTGGCCACCGGTTATTTCGCCGGACTGGATTAGCATACCACCGTAGAGGAGGACGAGGGCGGTTACCAGTTGGGGGAGGGAGGTTATGGCAGAGCAATACCAGAGGTATGCGAAGGCAGACTTGTTGTTAAGGACGAGGTAACGGTCGATGAACTTGGGGCGAGGGGAGGGTTGGTTAAGTTGGGGGCGAGTGGAGTGTGTGTAAGTTTCATGTGTTCGTTTCATTCCATAAAGAGTCCCCTCCTCCCCCCTCTCTCCCCCCCCCCCCTCTCACCTTCCCGTACTCCATAAGTTCGCTTTCCTCTGCCCCAAACGCTTTAACCGTAGGCATGCTCCCAATCGCCGCTTCACTAATCCCGTTCGCGTCCGCCAATTTCTTCTGCGTTAACTTCGTCAATTTCCTAATGTAACTTCCGTACCACCTGCTCATGATAGTGATGGCTGGGACGGATACGAACGCCATTAAGGAGAGCTCCCAGGATATTGAGAACATGAATATAAGTACACCTAATGCTTGGACGAACGAGCGGAGGAAGACGTTTACGTTGAGGGTAACCTGGTCACCGACGAGTGTGGTATCGGAGCAGAGACGTGAGGTAATATCGCCGGTCTTTGTGATGTCGAAGAAACCAATGTCCTGAGCGAGCAGACTGTTCATCAGTCTCAACCTATGGGAGGGTTGAGGCGGAGAGCGAAGTTGGGGGTTGCGTTTGGGGGGTGCGTGTTAAATAACGATTCCCCTCACGTCCGGATTTCCAGTGATTTCACACATCTACATCTAAATCCCCCCTCTCTCCCTCTCCCTCCTCCCCCCCCCTCACCTCAATCTCGCGTTAACCCTCCCTCCGACGACGGTAAAAACGCTTCCCCTCGCTCCCGAGAAGAACCCGCACGCCACCGCAGCCACCGCTAGGTATCTAACGTTTTCCTTAAACCCCGGTACGTCCCATACGTCCCCGTCGAAAACGTCTTTACCGTCGGTACTGTCGGCGCCGAGACTGTCGAGGATCTTACCGGTGAAATGGGGGATGTATACTTGCGCGACCGCGGCGAGGGTTAGGTTGAGGAAGGCGAAGAGGATAAGGTGGAGGTCGGGGTAGCAGACTTTTAGGAGGTCAGTCCAACCAGCTTTGTAGTCCAAGGCCTCTGGGATTGGGAGAGGGATAGTGAAGGTATGCAAGCGAAGGGGGATTAGAGGGGGTTATCTCATAGTGAAGAGGAGGAGAAGTGGGTGAATCTGTATATCTTCGTCCCATAAATATTTTCCCCACGTATCAGTCAACCTCTTACCTGCCCCAATATCAGGTTCCGGTACCTCGCTTATTCTCTCCCCCCCCTCCTTCCCTCCCCCTCCCTTCTCCGCCACCGGGCTCCCCTCCTTCGAGTTGTTGGCCGTGCTAGGCGCAGTGTCACTACCTAACAAAGGATCCCTTAACGATACGTCACTACCGTAATCACGGAGGGAAGAGGGTAGGGAGACGAGGGAGAGACGACCTTTAACTGCCTCGCATGCAGATGACACGTATGAGAGTTCGAGGATAGTGAAGAGCACAGCTGAGGATAAGGCGCACCACCATGGCCACTCGGCGGTAGAAGGGTCAGCACCTTTGAGGAGACGGTACATGCACTTTACGCAGAGGTAGAGAAGGGTTATTATGGAGGACTGGTGGACGAGGAACATAGGGCGCGAGGCGAGACGCTTGAGGTAGGGGGACCAAGACTCTTCTAGGGACTCCTCTTCCTTGTCGGTTTTTGAGAGGTTTGACTTGCTGTATGTCATGGGGGGGCTGAGGGAGTCAAGCCTGCTGTATCGGGTGGAGGATATTAATAGTGCTAGGATGACGAACACGAGCTTGTAGATGAAGATGAGGGGGAAATCAGAGAGGGTAGAACCGGGCAGGAATGGGGTGGTGAATATTGAGGATATTGTGGAGGTACTGGAGATTGAATTTGACACACTGTTCGGTTGGAGGTACGTTGTGTGTGGGTGTTGAGGACGAGAGGTGAGTATAGTTAGCGGTTGAGGAGAGGGAGGGAGAGTGAGAATTGGGTTGCATCCGAGGTTGCATCCGACTCATCATTATTTTGTTGTTTTATGAGTGTACTCACCTGGGGATAATGTCTGTGGTGAAAAGTATCGATGTGAGAGCATCAAAGATGATTGAGAAGAAGAAGACCTTCATATTGAAGTTTCAAAAGAAGTTTATTCTCAAATTGTCCACCCAGTCCCAGACTTTGCTGCTGCGTGGCTTAAATCCTCTGGAACTTGATTTTTGAACTGCACGTGCGACGCGAAATAACACCAGATTGTAATTGGTTACTGTTAGGGAGCTTGATCTTGAAATGTTACTCTCTGCGACGAAAAGAAAAAGAAGAAAAGAAAGAAAAGAAGAGAAAAGGAGCAATTCTTGGATTCAAAAAAGGTCAAAAAAGTCAACATGTTTGGAGGACGCAAAAGTGTTGCTAGCTCGTCTAAAAACACGAGTGACACAATAGCAGGGCATCAGGTATGTATTAGTTTGTATGTATGTGTATATATGTGTATATACGGTGTTGTATTGGATAAATAATGTAGCCAATGCTGCATCCTCTCTCGACCATTCTAAGGATAGTTACATATGCCCAAATATCGACACTCACACCATTAAATCGTCCAAAACACGTTACATAATCTCAATATTAACCCCAATACCCTCTTCATTGAATATGACTTAGGGAAGTGTCTCAATATCAGCAAATGTGAGTTTATAGGGACTCGTTGAATTATACATACTCTGTAATTATGCTGTCTATATGCTGTATTTATGCTATATCATGGCACAATATGGTGTAGCATGCTGTATTATCGCACACTATCACACATTATACTCCATACTATGACACATTAAAGACCTTTCTGACCCTCTCCCCTCCCCAAACTCCCCCCACTACTCCCAAACACACTTTGCACTTGTTACACACGTACACACATACACACACCCACAACACGTCCACAACACGTCCACAACACATACACACACACATACACAGTTCACATACAAGGATTCCTCACGTTATGGTGGTATTGATCACATCTTAACACCAGGTTCCAAAGCACTCTCCTTCAAGGACAACAATATAGGTCTTGACATACCCCACCCCGTGTCGTCGCTCACAGACTTTACTTGCAGTGTAACCTCCAACGAAGGCAATGGAGGGAACGGTACGGGGGGAGGGTCAAAGAGTGCGTTAAGGTGAGTGATTTATTAGTACCGCAAGGCCCGGGATCTCGGATCCCTCTTGTCGTTAAACCGGCCCCACTTACACTCACCAAACCTCGTACCACCACCACCACCACCACCACCACAACCACCACCATCCCTTTACAGCTCCAACAGCAACCCAAATGGGGGGAGAAGCGCTAAGCACATGAGGGATGAAGAGATGGTCTTGGAAACTGCCAATCACTTCATGAAAAATACGGAAAACATGAGTGTCAAGGAGGTCACGGAGGTGAGCAGAGCACCTCTGTAAACTTCATCGAGAGAACCATGACAAAAAGTAAATTCTCACTCACCCTTTTCGCTTCTCCCGCCATCTCCCCCCCCC
>BRYA01000381.1:0-43924 GCA_030267965.1 Triparma columacea
TAACCCTAACCCTAACCCTAACCCTAACCCTAACCCTAACCCTAACCCTAACCCTAACCCTAACCCTAACAGCATTCTTTGTGGCGTTTATAGCGTACATTTCAAACCCGTGCTCATACAGCCAGGTCTTGAAGTCCTCGTATCCCAGGAAGTAATTCCGGCTCCTGATGTTGCTCACGATCCCCCCAAAGTCTGGGTGGCTTAGAGGGACGCGCAGGTGCTGGTGGGTCTCGTAGAAGTCCTTGAAGAAAGGCCACACATCCATAACCAGGTGTGCCCTACGTGCGTCGAAGACAAAGCCATGCTCGTCAAGCCAATCCTTGAAATCCTCAAGCCCCAGGAAAGACTTCCGGGACCGGATGGTTCTCACGATCTGCCCAACGTTGGGGTCTTTTTGAGGAACACGGAGGTGCTGGTGGGTCTCATAGTAAACCTTCAGCAATGACCACCATTTCTTCATCGTCTCCTGCAATAACGCCTGGATGCCACTCCATACATTCCTCGCATTACCTTGTCCTCCCTGTCCTCCAAGGGTGAGGTTGAAAGTTTGGTTTATCTTGGCGGATGGTTCGCAGTCTAGCATGACCCCGCCGTGCTTCTTGATCAGAGCAATTTCCCGTTTGTCGGCCCATTCCATTGCCTCCAAACGGGGTAGGCGTGTGGTCTCCTCTTCGTGCCACGTGAACCCATCCGCGCCAAAGACACGAATGGCCCAGTGAAATCCGACATCTTTTGGGTAGCAACTGGAGTCGAAGAGGTGCTTTAACTTACGTTCGTGTAAGAGTTGCTCGCAGGAATAGCCTGGGCGCACGGACTGTCCGATGTAAACTGTTCCAAACAGTGGGTGAGCTGGGTCGATACCATCAAGAGTGCATATGTATATGATGGCGTAGGTGGTTTCCTCGACGCAAGGCTTCGGAGACGGGAGGTCGGTGGTAGCTTCGGCAGCTGCCGTAGAGGCAGGGCGCTTGGAGCCGTGGAGCGTGCATCCCAATTTGGTCATGAAGACACAGCAGCGCTTGTTTGAGAGGGTGAACTGAGGGCAGTCGTGCAAGTCGTCTGATGTTGTACCTGACATGTTAAGGTGTGAGGAAGGTTTTAGCCCCGAGATGGGTGGAGGACGTGTAGATGATGGGAGATTGTTGGACTTTTTCTCGCTAGCGCGTAGCCCCTCGTACACGGTCAGGGTGGTGTCACCAGGTGTGAGACCGTGAATGCCTTCCGATGCAGACAAATTTCGGTTCGCGTCCCCCTCCTCATCCTGCATCGAGTGGCGTTGCGTGCGTTAGTTAGAGGATGTGTGGAGTCCTCGCTGCATTTCCCTTCCGACAACAGCACTTCGCCACACTCACCTCCTCCTCCGCATCGACTCCCCCTTCCTCAACCTCTTCAAAGCCAACCTCAGCAGCATCTCGTGTAACCTCGTCCACGGAGTGATCCAACTCGATTGCATCCTCAACGGAAATGTCCTCCATCTGAGCAGTGGAGTCCTCGTTTGAACTCAGCTCTCCCACCTCCTCTACTTCTTCGACGCCTTCAATTACCTGAACTTCGTTGTCCGGGTAATTCTGGGATGCGGGCTCGCGTCGCCCTTTCGCCGCGGCATCTCTCCCAGCCCTGCTCTTGCTTCCTTTCCCCTTCCCCTTCCCTCTTCCTTCCAGCCCCAGTATTTGGAGGCTACATGGTGGCATAGCCGTTTGGCCTTGGCTATCCCCTGTTTCCGCGGGATCTTCGAAAGCTACAGCGACTTTAGAACTATCAACGTCAACATCACCGTTGTTAAAATCGACAAGTTGATCACTTGTGTCTAACGATCTCTCAGAAGAGAGAAGAAGGTCATCACTCTCGCCACTCTCTGAGCGAGAGGGAAGATTAGGGGTATGGAGCTTAGTTTCGAAACCTGCGGGTTTCGATTTGGCTAGCAGTAATGCTTTCTTACTGCGAAATGGCATTGTTGGCGCTACTGGATAGTCACGTGGTTCCAAATTTTCAGGCTGAAAATTTGGAAACCCCAAAAAAATCCCTTCCTCCAACGTCTCTCGAGCTTCTTTCCGGAAGGGAGCTGGAGCTTCTCGGCTCTCATTCATCCTCCCGATACCCAGCTATTTCCTTCATAATCGACCGGACCAAAGGACAAACACGACCACCATACGTGCGCCGCGCTCGTCAACTATCAAATTCCCCAACAGCAAAAATAAGGCAGCATGTGCCGGCCCTCGACAAACCTCTAACCCTTTGTTAAGCTGGGAGGAGGGAGGGATTCTAACACGTCCGAATAAACATCAGGGTGCTTCTTTTGTATCACATTTAATATATTCTGTGCGTGAGCAAGGGAAGTCCTCAGACTCTCTATGAGCTGATGCTGGTCCATGGGAGGGAAGGCGGTTGGAACTGGGATGGAGAAACAGACTATAAGGAATCGGTGAGATGGACGTAGGAGACGAGTTGGCGTGAGAGAGTATTCAGCTATCCGAGAGCGCGGTAGAACGCGTCTATGTATTTCGCAGTCTAACAGTTGTTATGGGGTTTCCCAATCTGCACTCGAAAAAATCGACAAAATTCATAAGCTGACTACTGAACGTGAAATTTATAATTTATATTAATTGATCACTAAATGTATCTCAAATTTTATCAATCTAATGTTTGATTTGCATCTCAAAAATTGGATAATATATTTTGTTAAATTAGCCCTCATGATTTAATATTAACTTATTTTTGTATTTAATCACTAATAGCAATATATATGAAATTTTGAAACTTTAGTAAAAAAATAAAACTCAACTAGTTTTACAACTTTCGAAATAATAATTTAGTTTTCTTTTTAAGCATTGATAATATTAATGAAACAATTTAAATTTCATTTGATAATAATTAAACGATTCAAAGCAAATTGAATATGTGTCCAAAATTTGTGCCTGAACTTTGATTGCCTTACTCCTCTACTACCTTCCGTCCTTTTATGATGACCACTGAGCCACTACTTTCTGATGGCATCAAAATGTCGCATGGTGACATCTGGCGTCCTGAATTCAGCACAATTACCTTTGACACTGACGGTTCTGAGGTGACCCTCGGATACTCTGATGATGGAGGAGAGCAGAAACTTGTTGTAAGCGGTGATAAAGTCGTGAGTGAGGTTTATATTAGCGATGTGATTGGAGCGGAGCTGAAGGAGGGGATGGAGATCACCATTTATAATTACCCCAAGGTGGAGCCTCGTTGTGGGCGGTCCGATCCAACTTCTGCCGTCCCTCGTCCGCGTAGGGCTGCCCATGTTAGGCTCATGGCGCGGTCTGACAATCCGTTCCTCCCACTCCTCGTGGACTGCATCCGCACTCTTGCCACTGGCACTGCTGCCACTCGGAAGTTTCTCGTCGTTGTGAACCCCTGCTCTGGAAAAAGGAAGGCGCTCATGCAGTGTGATCAAGAGGTTCGTCCTTTGTTTGCCCAGTCGAACATTGACTTTGATCTTCTAGTAACTACTCATGCCGGTCATGCCACAGAGAGGATGAAGGAGGACGGAGGCGACCTTTCAGAGTACGACGGAGTGATTGCCGTGGGCGGTGACGGACTTTTGTATGAGATGATGCAGGGCGTGCAAGCCCGCGGGGATTGCAACGACTTGCTTCGCCGGATGACGTTTGGGATAATCCCTGCGGGCTCAGGTAACGGTCTTGCTGCCTCCATCGTCCACTCTGCAGGGGAGGTTGATTCCATCCTTGCCAACACTTTTGTGATATGTAAGAATGGGAGCAAGCCTTCTGATCTTTCTCTCTACGAGACTGCGGCCGGCAACAAGTACTTGTCTTTTTTGTCGTGCTCCTGGGGAATTGTTGCAGACGTTGACTTGGAGTCTGAGGTCTTGCGGGTCCTCGGTCCACTTCGCTTCGACGTATATGCGGTCTGGCGCATGTTGTCACTCAAGGTGAGATGATTCAAGGGGCGAAATGAGCCCCGAAAAGCGTACGAGTACAACTTGCCTTATTGCTAATCTCCTACAACTTGCCTTATTGCTTGCTAACCTCCTTGGGGCGTCGCTTCGTTCCTCACCCACTAATCTCACCCACTAATCGCAGCGTTACTCTGGGACATTCTCCTACCACCCCGCCGAATTAGATTCCGCTCCTCAGCCCCCCCTCTTGGATATGCCTGTCCCCTCTGACTGGCTGTCTATAAGCGGCGAGTTCCTCTGTTTCTGGACCACGCAAACAACCCATGCTGCCCAGAAAATGTACACCTCCCCGGGATCTAGCATGAACGACGGACTCTTTCACATCATGATATTGACCGCCGAGTGTTCCCGGCTGCAGCTGCTCCAGTCTTTCCTCGCCTTCGAGAACGGTGGCCATGTTAAGCACAAGCACGTCAAGATTATTAAGTGCAAGGCTTACAGGTTGGAGCCCGAGAGTGACAACTCTCACGTCGACCTCGACGGGGAGGAAATCGAGTACGGGGCCTTCCAGGCATCTGTGCAACAGAGCGCGATGAAGTTGTACTACTAATAATTCCAACGGCCGGAAATAAATACAACAAGTCAGTGACGAAAGAAACCCACTACTTCTTACTCTCCTTTTCCCTGTTCTCCCTATAAGCATCAATCCCGTCAACTCCGATTTCCTTTGCCCCCCCCCCTCCCCCCCCTCCCTTGCTCCTCACCCTAACTTCCACGGTCCCTCCCTCACTTATGGCGTCCTCCCACCACTTAAGCACGTCGGCCCTCCCCATGCTCTCCATCTCCCTCCCCTCCCTCTGGGTCCGGTCGAAGACGAGCTTCCCGCTAGAGATTTCCGCCCAGTTTCTGTTCACCTCGTAAATGAGCCTCTTGTCTGGCTCTAGCTTTTTCGTGAGGACGCCCTTTGCGTACTCCTTGACGTCATCATCAGTCAAGCCCTCAAGTTCCTTCCTCCCGAAGTTCCCAATAAACTCGTTAACCGCCTTGCTCAGCTCCTCGCTCCCCTTCGTCCCGCTCTGGACGACGAACACCAGGCCCCTAGTTTCTCCGTTGGCCCTAACCCCGCTGCTGACGATGTAGCCCAGCTGCTGCTGGGTTCGGAGGTCGTCGTAGAACGGCTCGTTCGCTATCGCCGCCACGACCTCTGCAGCCGCGCGCCCCCTCTCGCTAGTGTCCCTGGACTGCACAATGACCTCGACAGCGTCGTTGGAGTTGTTGGGGTTCGGGGTCTTCAACCCTACCTTGATCCCCTCCTTGGGAAACACCAGGGGGTAGTACTCCTCGGGTACGTCGCCCACGGCAAAGTCCAAGGTCCCCCCCACGAGCTCCACCAGATCCTCCGCCTCCTTCTGAAGGACGTTCCCCTGAACGAGGGCCTTCATCCTCCCCTCCTTCCATATCGTCTTGCTGTAATCCTCGAGGTCCTTGAGCGTCACCTTCTCCAGCTCCTTCCTGATGCCCGCGTTGAGCCTCTTGAACCTCCTAGGTTCTCCCACCGCCGTCGCGTAGTAGCTAGCGAGGCCGTAGGGTTGTTTGTTGTCAAAGGCCTTGGCGGCCCTGACGACCTGGTCCTTGAAGCCCTCGAACGCCTTCTCCGAGGGCAGGAAGGAGCAGCTCTTCAAGCACTCACAGACGGTCTTGGCGAGGACTGGGACCTTCTCGTTGTAGCCTCCCACGGTGAGCCGGACGCCCCGGGGGAGGACGGCGAGGTCGTAGCTCAGCCCGGCGAGCCTGGCGGGGTAGCAGTACTCGTTGAGGTACTCGGAGACGGCCAGCTCGTAAAGAGACGCGACGGCGGCGTTCTTGTCCGGGTTGTCACCCCCGTACGCGTTGTTCGTGAGGAGGCTGAAGATACCGATGGCTTTGGGTTTCCCGAACCTGTGAGAGGGTATGGCGGCGGTTTGGTTTGTAAGCGGATTTTGTTTGTTGCCGTCATTTTTGCTCTCCCTTCTATTCCAGTCCTTCCTTCTCTCCCCCCCCTTCTCTCACCTGTCGTCTCCCTTGAACCAGACCTCGTACTTCTCGTCGTCCCTAACCTTCATCGGCGGCCTCGGCGCCTTCGTCCTGTCCTTCTCCTGCCCTTTCTGCTGGTTCTTCAACCTCATCCCCTCCCTGGTTGGTATGAAGATGTTCTTTTCAGGGAATGTCATCTCACCCATTCCAAGAGGTTTAATGTCCCCGAGTTTCTCAACCGCGTATTTGGTCCCGTATACCCTCTCCTTCTCCTTAGCTTCCCTCTCGAATTCTTTGCTGATAACCGTGACTAGACAGTTGTCCATATTGATCCTCCCCATTACCCCCTCAACGCTCCTCCTTACCATCTCTCTGTTCCCATCGTCCATAACCTCCCTAATCTCACCCCCCGCTCCGTCCGTTGCCAGTCTAAGCCCCCCCGCGATCGCTAGCGTCTTATCGAACTTATACTTCTCCATATTCTGGCTAATAGTACTCGCGAAGCTCATGGGGTCACTAACTTCAAACAGCGACCAGCCGAGTTCCGACATCGTTAAAGCCTCGTCCAGAATGTAGGCGGGCCAGGGTTGGGACTTTAGGAGCGAGATGTAACCCATGACGACACCGATTACGCTCCGGTATTGCTTTAAACCTTCCTCAGTTAAGTCAACAACAACCTCGAAAGTCTCAAAGTCCTCCAGCTCCGCGTTAGTGCTGCGTCAGTCAGGTCGTCCAGGGGGGGAGGGAGAGGGCGGGCGGAGGAGCTTAGTTTACGAGGTTTTTTTCTCGTGTTTCTTCTTTTTCATTCTCCCTCTCCCCCCCCCCCTTCCCTTCTTACCTTGCCCCAACACCGTTAGCCCATCCCAATCCCTTCAAATAGCTCAGCACGCTCCCCCCCCCCTCATGTCCCACAAGTGCCCCCAAATACTCCACCGGTCTATACCTCCTAATACCATCCCTCTCTTCCCCACTGGAATATACTATAGGGAAGACTAGGGTTATCTGACGAAGGTCTTGTACAGGTACTGTCTTTACAACGTATCCAAAACCCGGGATTTCAGACTTACCCTTATCCCCCGAGAATGGCACCACCCTCTCCGGTAGAGTTGAAATTTCCCCCTTACTAGGTTCTCTAATATAAGTACCTTTAAAATCCTTGATAATCCTCTCTACCTCTTTCTCCATTTCGTCCACCCCCCTTGGTGATATAACAACTACGTTCCCCCCAGCCTTCCTATAATAACCATCGAAGAAACCCCCCAAATCATCCTTAAGTTCCATCCTCCCCTTCTCATCCCCACCGTTAGGTAGTAGCGTTGTTTTATCCCCCGTCCAGAATCTGCTGTAAGGGTGCTCTTTTGCAGCCCTGCGTTTCTCGAGCTCGTAGATTCTGAATACGTCTGATTGTAGGTTTTTCGAGTGTTCCGAGTCGACCGCGTTTACTTCCCTAGATACCGAACCTAGTGAGAATTTAGGTGTGGAGAAGAAATCAAGGAACCTATCAAGTCCTTCATACGAATCCCCTCCCCCAGGGAAGAGTTTATTATCGTCGAGCTGCTGGTTGAAGTAGTAAGTAGTGCTCTCGCTTTCTGTGAATGCGTTGCTGCTACCACCTCTTTTTGCTAGGAATTTGTTGAACCCGTCCTCCTCTGGGTACTTATCCGTACCCATGAACAACATGTGCTCGCAGAAATGAGCCAAACCATCTCTCCCCTCAGGAGCTGCCGTTGAACCTACCGGCACGGTTACGGCGGTGGAGAGAGCGGTGGTTAGGGCAGTGTTTGAGGTGCTTATTAGGAGGACGTCGAGGTTGCTAGGGGATAGGGAGAGGTAGCGGATGCTGCACTTTGAGAGGGAGGGTGGTACTTGGGTGATTGGGATGGTGAGTTTTGTGAATGGTGGGGTTGTAGGTGTGGTGATTGGAGGAGGTATGGCTGTAGCAGTGGCTGTAGCAGCGTGTGCTTCTCTTGGTAGGATGAATGGTGTTATTGATGATGTTATTGTTGATAATATCATAAATCGACGTGTTGTTGATAGTGGGGGTGGTGGTTGGGGTGTTGATGTTGGTGCTGTTGTTGGTCCTGCTGGTCCTGCTGTTGGTCCTGCTGTTGGTAGTGATAGTGGTGTGGAAGTGGTGTTAGTAGTGATAACTCCAAATGATGATTTATGACAATGATGATAACACCAATGATGATGATATGAACGATAATGATATGAACCGCTTTGCTTTGCTTCGCTTTGCTTTGCTTCGCTTCGCTTTGCTTTGCTTCGCTTCGCTTTGCCTTGCTTCGCTTCGCTTCGCTTCGCTTTGCTTTGCCTTGCTTCGCTTTGCTTTGCTTCGCTTTGCCTTGCTTTGCTTTGCTTCGCTTTGCCTTGCTTCGCTTCGCTTCGCTTGCTTCACTTCACTTCGCTTCACTTCGCTTTGTTTCAATATGAACGACGATGATGTCTAAAATTGGTGAAAATTGTCACGAAATAGCTCACCAAATTGGTCATCCAAGTTGGATGAGTCGATAGATTTGCAAGCATGTGTGCTCAATATCCTCATTCTCATTGATTTTAATACCCTCATATCATTATATACAAATGGTGTCACATTATACAACACACAAAGCAGTATTAACAACGAATAAGTGAGCTTTGATTGAGATATCATATTCACTAATTTGCTAGACACAATCCAGACTCCCTCCTCCCACCAGCAAACAATTGAAAAACTTATTTCGTTACTAAAAAAACGTAAAATATTTTGGTGCATTGAATTGCCATGTCCATTGAGAGCCGCCATGTCGTTTTTGAGGTTCAGGTTTTTTCATCTTTCATTTTGTTAGTCTCAGTTTCCTCACAGTGGTGCCAAGGTCATGGTTTTATTCATTTGTGATTATTAGCGCGATGCGTCTTGATAGAGCCTTTATGCTTCGTTTTGTAGTCGCAGTCCTTACAGTAGTGCCAGGTCACGTTTTCATTGTGGATCAATGCGCGATGTATCTTGAGAGAGCCTTTTTGCTTCGCTTTGTAGTCGCAGTCCTTACACTTGTGCCAAGTCACGTTTTCATTGTGGATACTTGCGCGATGCTGCTTGAGATTGCTTTTTAGCTTCGCTTTGAAGTCACAGTCCTTACAGTATTGCCAGGTCACGTTTTTGTTGTGGATATTTGCGCGATGCCTCTTGAGATGGCGTTTTTGCTTCGTTTTGTAGTCGCAGTCTGAACACTTGTGCCAGGTCACGTTTTCGTTGTGGATATCTGCGCGATGCTGCTTGAGACTATGTTTGTGCTTCGTTTTGTAGTCGCAGTCCTTACAGAGGTGCCAGGTCGCACTATTACCATCACCATTCCAAGAGTCAACGTTCTCATCATTATCATCGCCGTCGTCATCGTAGTATTTCATCGTCATTCCTCTCTTTCGCTTCTTGCTCCTGCTGTTGGTCTTCCCTTCAGCAACAACCTCCACATTCTCATCTTCATCACATGGTTGGCAAAATAGCAGATCGCTACCCATTCCTTCGACACCACCCGCTGTCGATGTACTCTTGTTCCCTCCTTTATACTCAGCAAGGATGGCAGCAACAACCTCCACATTCTCATCCTCATCACATGGTTGGCAAACAAGTAAATCATGGCGTACCACGTCATCCTCTTCAACAATATCCTCTCTACTCATTCCTTCGACACCACCCGCTGTCGATGTACTCTTGTTCCCTCCTTGAAACTCAGCAAGGATACCAGGGTCCGAAGATGGAAATTCTTCAGCCTTGAATTCATCTATTGAGGAGGTATTAGGGGCAAATTTGTCGATATGCGCCCTAAGATCACCAGATAGCAACGGCACATACGACATGAACGCTTGTATTTATCGGATTTGGCCAGTAAATAGATTGCAAGGGTCCCTTTCACTCCCTCAAAATTCGAACCAATCCGACCATAAAAAAATCAGAGATTGGAAAACTTATTTGGACAAGAGGGAGCGAAAGGGCGACGACATAGGGGAGGGGGATGATTCGTGCATTAATCTGAAGATATTTGGATTTACAAGGTAAACAAAATGTATTTAGTGCATTGAGTTGCCATGTCCATTGAGGCACCATGTCGTTTTTGAGGTTCGGCTTTTTCTTCTTTCGCTTTGTTAGTCTCAGTTTCCTCACAGTGGTGCCAAGGTCATGGTTTGTTTCATTTGTGGACCCTAGCGCAATGTCGTTTGATAGAGCTTTTTTGCTTCGCTTTGTAGTCGCAGTCCTTACAGTAGTACCAGGTAACGTTTTCATTGTGGATACTTGCGCGATGCTTCTTGAGATTACTATTCTGCTTCGCTTTGTAGTCGCAGTCCTTACAGTAGTGCCAGGTCACGTTTTTGCTGTGTATATCTGCGCGATGCTGCTTGAGATGGCTTCTGTGCTTCGTTTTGTAGTCGCAGTCCTCACACTTGTGCCAGGTCACGTTTTCGTTGTGGATCAATGCGCGATGCCTCTTGAGGTCGCCTTTTTGCTTCGCTTTGTAGTCGCAGTCCTTACAGAGGTGCCAGGTCGCACTATTACCATCACCATTCCAAGAGTCAACGTTCTCGTCATTATCGTCAACGTATTCATCGTCATTATCATCGCCGTCGTCATCGTAGTATTCCATCGTCATTCCTCTCTTTCGCTTCTTGCTCTTGCTGTTGGTCTTCCCTTCAGCAACAACCTCCACATTCTCATCTTCATCACATGGTTGGCAAACAAGCAAATCATGGCGTACCACGTCATCATCTTCAACAACATCTTCTCTCCTCATTCCTTTGACACCACCCGCTGTCGATGTACTCTTGTTCCCTCCTTGAAACTCAGCAAGGATACCAGGGTCCGAAGATGGAAATTCTTCAGCCTTGAAATCATCTATTGAGGAGGTATTAGGGGCAAATTTGTCGATATGTGCCCTAAGATCACCAGAAAGCAACGGCACATACGACATGAACTCTTGTATTTATCGGATTTGTCCAGAAAATAGAGCAAGGGGTCCTTTCATTCCCTCAAAATTCGAACCAAAATTCAACACTCACACTTTGCCCCAAACAAACCTTAAGGCTCCCCTCGATGCCCCCCCGCAAACAAAAAATCAAGCGCTCTTTAGTTTCCATGTAATGCTCCTTCTTTCCTCGCAATCATTTCTTTCTTTATAAACCCCACCAAACCACCACCCAAACCGCCCCTTCCCTACTTGATGCCCAGTGCCGCCATATCAACCCCCAGGGTATTAATATCCCACATGACGACCTTCCCGTCTGCCGCAGTGGTCGAGAAGTTCCCCCCCCCCATCAATTGCATGCACGTTATAGCGCTCTCGTGGGTGGTTTCTAGCTTGTCCGTCTTCTTAGCCGTGTCCTGACCCTTGCTTGTCTTACTCTGGAAGAGGGCCCTGGCGGCCGCGACACCGGTAGTGGCCTTGGCAGTGGAGGGAGCAGAGACCGCCTTCTTCTCCTCGAGCTTCCGGGTGAAGGACCACTTGCCGGAGGACTTGGAGAAGAGGAGGGGGTTCATGTCGTGACCCACTCCAACCAGGGCGGCCTCAGAGACGAACCTGCAGTCCTGTATGGGTAGCTGTTGGAACCTGATGCTCTCGACAGGAGCGTCGTCACCTGCAGAGGTGAAGTCGACGAACTGGATGCTCGAGTCGTGCCCGGAGAAGGCCAGGGTGTTCCCGGAGGGGGACCAGGCTACGGAGTCAACCCAGCCGTAGGCCCCGGCCTCCCAGCAGTCCTCCCCGAAGGCCTTGGGGGTGAAGTTTAGGCTGTCCTGGGAGTTGTCAATCTGACGGACGAAGGCGCTGAAGACGCGGCACTTGAAGTCGGAGCTTCCGGTGGCTAGGATCTGGCTGTTCGGGTGCCATGCCACCTTGAGGACAGTGCTCCTGTGTTTCTTGATCATCTTGGCTACCCACCAGTCGTGCTCGGCCTCAAAGTAGCAGACCGGGACGCACTTAGCCCCGCTAGCCACCGCGAACTTCTTCCCGTCCGGGCTCCACTTGACGTCCAGTGCCGCCCTGTCGATCCTGAGGATAACGAGGGAGGGCTTCCACTTGGCCTCGGAGGTGTCGTACGTCCAGACGAAGGAGTTGCGGTCGTGGGAGCACGTAACGATTAGGTTGGTCACGGGGGACCAGTCTATGGCGGATATTAGGAGGTCGTGCTCATCGAGGGTGTGCAGGAGCTTCCAGTCCTTCTTGTCAGGGGCCTGGCAATTCCCCTGTATTGTGGAGAGGAGGAAGGGAGGGTGGCGGGTGGGTTCTTTTGGGTGAGTCGATGCCTTCAGAGTCTCCCGCCTTCAGAGTCTCCCGCCTTCAGAGTCTCCCCCCCTCACCCCCCCCCCCCCACCCCCCCCACCCGCTACTCACGTATATCATCATTGTGTTATCATTCGGGCACACAGCAAGCTGCGTCCGGTCCTTGTTCTGCGCGACGTGCGAGCGCGCGGGGGGGGGGAGGGGGGGTCAATTGGTTAGAAACATTTCCCCAGAAAGACACAACTGGATCCACGAGGCCATTAGGGGCCAGCTTTCATGCCCCCAAAAGCAACCTGAGATTAGAAAAACCAAGATTTGGGGGAGTACTCACCCAAGCGTGAGCGCTGATACCCTTAACGGGGTCGATAAGATCGATGGCCTTTGGCATTGGCCTGTGAAAAGTTGGATAATAAGGGAAGAAGCCCCAAGAGACCTTCTGGAGGACAGGATTTTGCATGATTTGGGAGGAAAGATTGCCATTTTCTTTGGACTGAGCTTGGCCCTGACAGATTGACCAACACTTTGGAGCTTATTTTATTTCCCTATTTGACGTTTAGGATAATTTAATACGTCTCAAACTACACTAGGAGTGAATATTTTCACAAACAATACCTATCCCACCGTACATCCTCCTAATCTCCATAATAACATACCCCCTCGCCCACCCCCCCCCACTTCTCCTCCCCATCCTGTTGTCTCCTAAACCCCCTTCAACCCTCCTACCCACATTAGAAGACCGCCCGTTTCGTCCCCCCCTCCGGTAACGTCACCAAATCCCCCAACCAAGCATGCTTGAGTCCCTGTTATACTTAATCCTCCGCCTCCTGTTATCTCCAATAATAGACTTATCATCAACATCCCTTAATCTATCGATATGGTCCGGTTCCTTCACACTCACCAACCTAGCTATCAGGAGGTCGTTCCTTGAGAGGATCGGGCTAAAGGGAGGATTCTGGGGAGGCGTGATTGGAAAAGTTGAGCTTGAAGTACCTTGGAGGGACCTTTGGAGGAGAAGGATTAAGATATCGGTTACTAATGTTGATATATCTGGTTCGTTAAGGGGAGGTAAGTGTTTGAGGGGAGGGTGTGTGTAGGGGTGGTTGGGTGGGTATAAGGGTGTTAGGAGGGGTATGTATGTTCATGCTGTAGATGTGTGGAGATAAGTGCAGGCTGGGTTAGGGTAACCCTAACGTCCAATGAGCACGTCCAATAATGTGCACGTCTAATGTGCACGTCTGATGTGCATGTCTAATATTTCTAATTTGCATCTCAACACCCTCAACATGCCCCCCCCCCTCAATCTAACCCCCCCCATCCCCCCCCACCATCCCCCCCCCCTACCCCCCCCCCCTCCCCCAAGGACGCCGCTCCTCAGCTGTAACTTCCTCCCCCCCCACGTCCCCGACCTCTACCTCCCCCTCAAAGTCTCCCCCCCCTCCCACCCCAGAGCCTCCTCCGGCGGGGACGAGCTACTTCCAGTCCCTCCTCAACGCGATCGTTTACAATGTGGAGGTTGAGATTAAGGACATCGAAGTTTGCTATAGGTGAGGAGGAACGTGGAGAGCGCAAGACGTTGACGAGCTTTATTACCCATCAACTTCATACATCTTACCCCCCCCCCCAACCCCCCTTCCCCCCCACTTAGAACCAAGAACAGGGGCGATGAAGCTTTAAAGCTGCACGTCTCCAAGATCTCCGCCCTAACAACCGACTCCTCCTGGGAGCCTTTCTTCTACGACTCCTCCAGCACCTCCTCCTTCCCCACCTACCACAAGGTCGTGGAGATCAAGGGGGTGTCCCTCCTTAGCACCCAGGTTAACGGCCAGGTGGACTCCGTCCTCGAGTCCCTGAACCTCGATCTCAAGTTGAAGGTCGGGGAATACAACGACGCTCGTCCCCTAATGAACACTGACGGCACCCCCGCCCCCTTCTCGGCCAGTGTCCCCCCCCCCCCTGACCGGCTGCCCTCCCCGCTGCTGTCGTTCGTACCGCTGGCTAGGAACTTCAACGTGTCGGTGAAGATACACGGGCCAGGGTGGACGGATGTCGTGAAGCTCCCGAAGAAGTCGGGCTGGAGGTCCTTCTCGCTTTCCCCTTCCAAGCAGTCCCCCGGCGACAACACGAGGGAGGACTCCGTGGAGGGCGGCATCAAGCTGGTGGTTAGGGACTCCACCGTCAAGGTCGTTCACAAGGCCCTTCTGGAGTACGGGGTGGGACTGAGGTCGGGGAGCCCAATACGGAGGGCGCAGAGCGCTCCCACTGTACCCCCTGAGCTCTCGTTGAGCCCAGGGGGAGGCAACCAGCCGAAGCTGGAGGAGGAGGCTTTGAATGAAGCGGAGAGGGCGGTGTCGGGGTCGATATGGGCGGAGGAGATCAAGAAGGTACGCAGGGAGAGCGTTATTATGACTACGACTAAGCCGGAACACACAAAGAAGCAGGACGACCAAGGGAGCGAGGTGAGCATGGACAGGAAGGGAAACAAGGGAAACAAGGCAAACAAGGCAAAGACATTGAAAACGAAGCACTGACACCCCCCCTTCGCCCCCCTTCTTCGTTCCTCACGTAGAGCGAAACCGATGACGAGTTCGTCGATGCCTACGGCGGCGTAACTCCTGACTCGGGTATGTTCTTCGCCAAGACGCCCAGCAGCGTGAGCAGCGCCGCCGACGCGGACGAAATCTCCTCCACCGCTACCAACGACTCCACCGAAACCGCGGCGTCCAAGCCCCAGGGCGTCGTTCACGTCAACTTTGAGCTCCCGGGGATCATGGTGCACCTTGTTCCCCCGAAGGAACCTTCTAAAAAGACCCTACAGAACACGCTAGCTGTTTCTGTCACTGGCGTCTCTCTCAAGGGAATGTACCATGTTTCCAATGGCATTTCAGCGTCGGAGGTGTTGGCGAGGGTCAGGAGCGTGGAGGCTAGAGAGAAGGGAGGCACAGGTGAGAGTGGGGCGAAAGGGTGGGAGGTATAAACATTGGGGAGCACATGAACATGAACGCTAACCCTTTCCCGCATCGGCTTCGCCGCTCCACCCCTTCACCCCTCCCCACCGCTCCACCCCTCCCCACCGCTCCACCCCTCCCACTACTAGGCGCACTACCATGCTGGATCTACTTCAGGGAGCCGGCGAATTCCGATGCGCAGTTCTATGAGCCGAACGCGCTGAAGTTCGACCTCAAACTGAAGCCCTCTCACCTTGCAGTCGACGTGAAAACAGCACCGATTTTCTTGGCGCTGGATTACGAGGGCTGCAGGAGAATCTACACGTTCCTCGTACCTTCCGTGCAATTTGGACCCACGCGCTCAGTCCTCGAAGACAACCCTAACACGGCAGCTCGGAACTCTAGCGTCGATACTGCAGAGAATGAGGAGAAAACAAGTTTCCCAAGAACCTTTGACGCGAACTTTTCCATCGGGGACATTACTTTTATTGTGCCTACTGAAAGGTACGACGCGACGAAGCCGTGTTTTGAGTTAAAACTTGGGGTCAAGCCTCGGCAACGTGAGTCCGACCTAGACGATAGAACAAGGCGAGAGGACATTATCGAAATCACCAAGCTCGGCCTCGCGAGAGGCTACGCTTCCGAAGTTGTGAGGGATGGGCCGCACGAGACCATTGAAGGAAGTTTCGCTCTCACAGACCGGTTTGAATGCATAAGATGGAAGGGGGACGTTGACGCAGTCGTGGAGATCAAGACGACGCTCACCGAAGTTGAACACAGCGCAAGTAGTGGGGAGAATGAGTTCTTCAGGAATTTCGACAGGCAGCACGTTTACACTGGCAGTAAGCAGGACTACCTTCCCATGGAGACAGGGTACGATATGGATGCAGGTTCAGCAACCGAAGCCTCCATGTGGCTCGATTCTTCAGATATGAACTCGCCTTCGAACTCGCCTACTTCAATCTCTGTCACTGTGCTACCCTTGGAAGTTGTGTGCGGCTGGGACGAGCTGATTGGCATCGCCTGGACTGTCGGTTGGTGCCTAGGTAAAAAAGAAAACAGCGGCAACGGTCGAAATTCACTCAGTCTCTCCGCAATGAGCGTCATTCGGGGCCAAAATGTGAAGCTAATGCATGTAGAGGTCAACGCGAGGGCAGTTGGGGTCAGACTTGTGAGCAGTTCCAAGGAACACCGCCCTAAGTACAATAGGAAGGCCTACGGTCCTGACGCAGGTAGCTCGGCGTCGACATTTTCCACGACCAACACATTCAACCTTCCCGTGGCACCCTTGACGGACATTCTTGTAGTCGAGGCGAAAGACGTCAATTTCAAGAAGCAGAACGCAACGTATGCCAGCCAGATGGAAGTATGGGTAGGGAATTTAAAGGTCGGCGTCGTCGACCAAGGCTACAGAGGAAGATGCAGCAAAACTAGTAAATTCAACTCGTCCACCGAGGAGGCTTCAGCTACTAAATCGCCTACTAAACAGCAACCAAAGGAAGGACTCGACGAAGATTGTGGGCTTTTTTGGGTCGTTTCAATAACCCCTCCCGACCAATCCTCGGATGCAGTCAACGTTTCGAATCCCCTCCTCAGGATCGTCCGCCACCCATGCGGGTGCCACTGGAGCAGTCTTCCAACCGGGAGCTTAGGGATTGGCTTCTACACGACGACCGTCCACATATCTGCTCCTTTCATAAAAGCTTGCGTCGAGCCGATGATGTGGGGGAGAATATTTCATTGTATAGCAGCTGTGGTGAAAGCAACAAGCCTCGGCGGCGAGGTCAGGTCTAAGCTGTGGGGGGCGAAGGTAATAAGGAAATACATCTCCAATAGGCTAGTAGATATCCCCGGTAATGGCGACACGAGGAGCAAGAGCAACTCTAATTCGTTGCCGAGAGGAAGAGAAGAGCCAGAAATGACCCTCCACGTGGCAACTGGTGAGGTCGAGGTCGAGAGCTGGTGGGGAAAGGAGCTCATTGACACCGTTACCTTCGATAGTAGCACAACGTGTATGGAGAGGTTCGGAGCTAGTGGAGAGACCCCGAGTATCAGTCTGCTTGGCAGCGTCGAGGGGGTCAGGCTAAGGGACGAAACTGGGATAGGTAGAGAATGCTACAAGGATCTAATCACGCCAACTAAAGAGGCAGAAGAGGCCGGAGACGGGGTTGTACTAGAGTGGACCTTCACTGGGGCTACGGAGCAGAGGAAGGAGCCCCCCGTGTTTGGAGTTAGGGTCAGGGGGATGAAGTTTATATACCTCCAAAGGAAGACTATGGAGAATGTGTTCTACTGGCAGAAATACTTTATACCTGCCCTCAAGGTAATGCAAGGGAGTGCAGAGGACGTCCTCGCGGGGAGCATCGCCGCAGATATGGTGCAAACCAAGGGTGAAACTTGGACGATGGGCCTGGTTGCGAAGTGGAAGGAGGAGAAACACCCAGGGTTCAGGGAAAAGAAAAACAGGGAGAACGAGAGGAGGGGCGTCACTGGGGAGGAGGCCAAGGAAGCAAAAATCGAGATCCTTGCCGTTGACAGCGAGATTTGGCTTTGTCATAAGTCGAGGGGTTACGACGCGATCAAGATTAAGTTTCCCACCTTCAAGATGTGGAAAGCTGTGGAGAACGATGACACATATTACAGCAGCCCTCTACTCGACCAGCACAGGTTTGCTCACGAGATCCCCAGCATGAACAGGGTGGCTAGAACGCGCGGAAAGAGGGTAACGTCTTTCTCGGATCTAGCTGAGTTTGGCCTCCGCAAGCCCCGAGATTCGTACCCGTCTCTCTCGTCACCCGACTTTGATGTGTTCCTTGACGTCGAGAACACTAAGACAGACAGTAAGGGCGAGCTCGGGCGGTTCATGGAGGAGCAGCTGGAGCAAGTAAAAGCCAAGGAAATATTGAGCAGGAAAGAGGCGGAGAAGGCAGAGGAACAGTACGCAAAAGAGGACAGCACCTTGGAGCAGATGAAGCTAGACCAGGACAGTGCTCACTTTCAAGACATCAATCACCCTACTGAGCATGTTGAGCGAGCCCGCGCTCGACACGGGTCCGCTGCTACCTTGCAGCTCCCTCAATTCCACAGCGACGAGACCGCGAGGCAGTTTATTGCCCAGATGGCTCGTGTGGAGGTCTGCGATAGGAAGCATTCCGAAGCCCTTGAAAAACTCAGCAGGGTGCAGGCAGAAATAGACGCCCTTGAAGAGGAGATCGACTGGATGATGAACTCTAAGAGCTCGAGTAATTTTGCCTTTCTCCCCAACCCGCCCGAGAACAGGTTTGACATGGAGCTGATAGACGCCTCCTTGTCAACGTGCCTGTCATCCCACCCCATCCAAGAGCACTTGTCGATAAAGGCGTGGCTAGCGCTTCCAATGGCGAAGGAAGTTTCAGGCTCCGCAATGTACAAAGGTGTTTACGAGACGCTCGGTTTTTATTGGGATAACAGAGAAGATGACGTCGGGGTAACAAAGACGCCGATGGACATCACCGTCATGCTGCCAAGGATATATTGGACCCTCACTCAGGCTCAATACTCACTCATACTGGGGCTGATTATGGACAACTTCACCGAGCAACCGACCCACGTTCCGCATCCCAACCCTCCCTTCCTGGATCCGGTCTTTGACGAAAGCAAGGTAGGACCTGGTGTCTTCGACGGCTTTCCACTTCAGATGAAGGTCCCTGTGTACTTTGAAGCTGCTGAAATCATCGTCAAGGAGGATGAGCTTGCCTACTTTGAAAACCTCGACAACGCAATGGCAGTGGACAGCCTTGATCATCGCGACTCTCTCTTGGCGAGTAAGTCCCATCTGGACGATTCTAATTTTGACTCAACTGGGAGCCTTACGGCAGCAGCGCTAAGGGCCGCTAACGCAACAGGGAGTGCACCCGCCGATGCCAATGCAGAAATCAAGAGAGCGAATCAATCCCCTTTCAATAGGTTGAGCGACTCTGAGAGCAGCGGCTTAGACAGTGACGAAGAGGACTACCACATAGGAAACAAGCGCGCGGGCGTTAGAAAAAATAGAGGTCTTAGCGAAGGAAGCGATCGCAGCAAGGCAAGGACGCGGAACAGCTGGGGTTACGACGACGAAAATGAAGGTGCTGAAGAATCTGACTGGGATGACTCGGATTACTCGGAAATGGGCTCGCGTGAGGACGAAGACAGGGAACTTGATGATATTTACCACGAGAATGAGGAGGAGAAGAAGGCCAGCTATCCTGTTTTCCTAATCAAGGCTGAGGGCCTGTACCTTGGAATAGATAAGAATAAGGACGGGCAGGGTGTGTTCCTTGAAGTGACTGCAAAGACGATAGCGATCAACGATTTATCAGATGAGGCCCAAGCCAACGACCCTACCTTGGGAAGCGAGATGCTTCGCCCCAATAAATTACTCGAGATGAACAGGAGGCGACTGGAAACGGCTGACAGGCACTTCAGGGGAAGACTGAGTACCCTAAAGTCTTACAATAGTGAAGAAAACGACGACTTCCCGGACATGGCACAAGACGATGCAGGCGATGGCACTGCATGCGACGATTTAGGGTCGGACTCGGACTCGGAGTACGGGGTGGATGGCATTCAACCTGATCAATTGGTGTACCAGCAGCACGGTCTTGGACAGGCTTACAGGAGAATCGGGATTTATGTCAACTCAACAGTTCTCTCATGTTACGGCGACGCAATCAAGAGACTTATCAGCTTCTTCTGCGACCCCCTAAACGCTCGTAACGAGGATTTGGAGGAAGAGAGGGAGAGAATGGGACTGCCTCCTTTCGAGGAAGAACAAAAGAACTGGGACATTGATGTTCAGGTTACGAACACCAACGTGTGCTTGCCCGAGCATCTGCACGACCGTGGCTCTAGAACGCTTGTTCTTAACGCCGATTGCGGCTACTTCCACAGATGGAGAGGCTACCCCAATCACGGCACCTTGGGGTCAGGCTCAATTGATATGTTGGCGGAGTTGATGGTCAAGTCAGTCTTCTTTGCGCATCTTTCCAACTTGCAGCCTGCGGATGCCATTTCGCTTGCATCGCCTTTCAGGCTCAAACTCGACGTTCAGACCATTCTCCCTTGTCTCTCCCAGGTCCTACTGAAGGGTACGCCGAGGGCACCCGTGATTAAAAAGACTGTCATGCTGTGGACTGAGAAGGCAGACTTCAACTCAAATCTTTCAGAGCTCGATGCACTGCATGGGGACAAAATGACGAAGAAGCCCAGGTTTGGGACGCCGTCAAGGGCGCAGACGTCCTTTTCGACGAACACAGCCGATCCTTTGGCCACCCTTATAGATCTCGGATTGTCACTGCCAGACATCAAGCTGATTGGCCGAGTCGTCTCGACGCTCATGACGGATTTGAAACGTGGATCAGTACCTCTTTCCAACGATGAGGAGTCCTCTCAGGTGCCGTCGCCCCCACCTGGCGCCCCTGTTCCAGGATCCCCTGGCAGGCGCGACTCCCAAGAGTCTTACTCGACCCCGAACAGGAAATCATCCGCAGGCTCCGTCGGAAGTAAGGGCCAAAGGCCCTCCCGGCTTTCTTCCAATCTTACAAGGACCTCCTCCACTCCTTCTAGTAGTCTTATCAGGAAGAATTCTGCTGTTTCCTCCTTGCATCCCCAAACCTCCTTCGCTGGAGTTCCAACCAACCTTCAGATTAATGTTGGTCTCTCAAACGGGCGAATCTCTTTCGTTAATAACGTCATGGGCATCCCACTTCTCTCTGTGCGCCTCACGGATGGAAATGTAACTCTCTCGAAGGTCTCACAACATGAGGGCATGCGCATCTACTCAAAAATTACCATGCAAGGTTCCTACTTCAATCATTTCTCGCACCGCTGGGATCCCTTGATTGAGACTACCACTCTCGACGTCGACATTGGCAAGGACATCAATACTGATCGTACAAAGGCAAAATTCGATCTTAAGAAACCTTTCAATGTCAATCTCACGCACGCGCTTCTGAGGCTATGCGCTCACGATTCCCTCCTTACCGATCATGTGACTTCCTCCTCTAAGCTGCTAGCACCTTACACGATCATGAACCGTTGTGGGGAGAAGTTGACTGCAATCTTTTCTCGATCTGCCGGTTCTCCCTTCGAGGTTCCTTTGAAGTCTGGCAACGATGGCCTCGCTTTGGATTTTCGCACCATTACTGGAGTCTCAAGGCGCTCATCTTTAGTCGAGGGACTGGGGAAGTCCTCAGCGAGGTCCTCTAGGAAGAATGGGATCAACACGCAGGGCGTCCAAACACACACCATGGCAATCTCAATTGTCTTGAACAACTGGGTCTTTGAGTCCATCAACGCCATCCCCATGGATGTCGCCGGTTTACACACGGTGAAGCTCCAGGCCATGGGTTTTGGGGAGGAGGCAACCGAGGGGATGGGGAGGCTGAGGGGTAGACCAGTTGACGATGACGTCACACCTTCTATTGCCGAGACCCTTCGCATGCAGAGGGGCTCATCAAGCGACAGCCTGCCAAAGTATTCGTCCAACCCTAAGAGGACCCCGGCTCCGAAGCCCCCCGTCCTGGTCGCGGAAGTCCACCTCAATCCTGACGGTTCCAAAGCCATTACTGTGAGGTCGAGAGTTTGCATCCAGAATCATACTGGTGTCCCCATGGAAGTGAAAATCTTCGACAAGTCGACCTCGTCATCCTCCATCATTAGGCGCTTCTCCCTTACTTCAGGATCGAAGCCAGAACAGGTAGAAAAGCTTAATTCTTCAGATGTTTTTTACGTTCCTATCAACATGGTGAAGCCCACCACGTCAATTTGGATTCGTCCTAACGATAGGACAGACTGGGCTCCAATGGTTGACTGGCTGAAGGACCTGGAAATCCAAGACAACGTCATTGGGATGGCAGGCCCGCGGTCCAACACTCTTTACGACAACTCTGATTTGTCCCAGGTCTCCTCGAGTAAGTGGAGTCTCCAAATGGAGGTCAGCAAGGTCATGTGGCAGAGAGAAAACGACAGAGGTGTCGTCGAGGAGGAGGTCATAGATGAGGAGACGTTATGGAGCAGCAACGACCAAGACGAGGATGATGACCAGGAGGAAGATGCAGTCATAAAAGAGATGAAAATTCGGGGGAAAGTCAAGGAGGAGAAAAGTGAAAGTTTCTTCAACTTCAATCCTTTCGGGGGGAGCAAGGAGGATCCCAAGAAGACGGAGGACGAGAAGGGGGATGGAACAGCTGCTAGCCTCAAATCCCCTCAGGGTTCCTCTACTTCTACCACCAACCTTATTAAAGCCGCTGTCGCCGATCCTGCGGAGGACCACAAGCCCGTCTTGCTATTTGTCCGTCCAACGACCAACAACGGACACAAGCTGGCGTCGATTCAAAGAAAGGGGGAAAATGTCTACCTTTACATGCACACTGCTGAAGGGGGAAGCAGTCATAGGCTCGTGAAGAAGGGCCAGGACGCGTACGATTCCCTTCACGACGATTTCTTTTCGAAAATCCCGTCCCTTCGTTCAAACGATACTCCTTCAATTGCTCCTGTCAACGCTTCACCCCTGCTCAACTTGACACTTTTACCGCCCTTGGTAATCCATAATTTGCTGTGCTCGCCGATGCTCTACCGTGTTTCTGACCGTCAAGGGAGGATCGCGGCTGAAGGAGTCATTCCGATAGGCACATGCCTTCCACTTTTCCGTCTAGACCTTCGCAAGAAATTGTACCTCTCAATTCGCCTCGTTAACTACAACTGGTCAACGTTCTCGAAGCTTCACACTCCTCGCTGCGTCCACCCTAATGTTCCGAAGAGGTACAACCTCGAGTTGAAGGGCGGTAAGCTCAAGAAACCTGCTGAGGACAATGGTTCAGGTGAGAAAGAACAAAAAGTAGAAGAGTAGAAGAAGAGTAGAAGAGTAGAAGAGTAGAAAAGTAGTAGTCACAATTTACCTAACCCATTTATGCAACACCTTTCACGATTCGCTTCGCTCATCGAAGGTTCCAGCGGCAAGTTCGTGGAGATGGAAATCCCCTCTTTGAGGTTGAAAACGATGGTTCATGGCCGACACGTCAAAGTCTACAGCAGGGTCTGGATCATCAACCATACCGACCTCACGCTTCAGTACAGGGAGAGCAGCGCGGCAGCAGGAATCGACGCACCCTCCTTCCTGAGGGGCGGCATGGCCCAGCTCACCCACAAAAGTATTGGAGCGCTCGGCAACACGAGTGCAGACGTTGAAAGGTATGACACCGCGACAACAAGGCTTGCGTACGGCTTTGGACCCGACGACTATGATGATAGTAAGATCGAGTGGGTTGACAAGGAGAAAATCGGCAGGCGTAAGAGCATGCAGTCCCCAACCTCGGCTCAAGACAATAGATTTTTCAAGTTTGGGTCTCCCGACAGTTCCACCAAGGACAACCAAACTTCAGTTTCAAACGTTGTCTCGACCACAAGTACATACCAGCTGACTGCTGCAGCCTTCCCGTCTCTCTTTGACTCAAAGCAGCCGCCGCGCAAAGGAAGCAACGCAAGCGACATTTCTACCACGGAGCTGCAGCGAATCAGCGAGGCGAACCGGCTTTCAGTTGACGATGCTTTGGGCGCCTTGGACGCTGACTTTGGCTTCGACGGTGAGCCCCCCCTGAACCCCCCCTTTATGGCGAGGAAGCGCACAATTAGTGTGGGGGGGGAAGACTCTGCTTCTGTACTCAGCGACGATAGCGGCTTTGGGAGCGTCGACCACAAACCCGAGCTGCTCGAGCGGCAGAGGATGGATGGGAAGTACCGCAGCTCTCCGACAAATATAAGCGACCTCAGTGAGATGACATCTCACGATGGGCTACCGCCGAGGGACAGGGCTGACAGCAGGGATGCATGGGTAAAAAGGAAGAACTTGCTTCTCAGCAAGGAAACCACCATCCAACTTCAGAAGAAACTCGAATCTAGGCTTGATAGGACGGTGCTTGAGAAGAAGAAGATTCTCCAGAAGCGCAGGCTCGTCACTGGAATCACTGTTAGGCTTCCAACCAATCATCTACATCGCGTGACCTTGATGGAGGTCCAGTCGGACTACACTCTTCACGACCTCTTCAACCAAGCCTGCGTCCTCGGCGGGTTGCGGTGGACGGATGGCAACAAGAATACTGTTGGTGTCAGGGAGAAGGACTACTTCTTCGTGTATCATAGTTCCGATTTTGTGTGGGTCCCAGAATCAGAGGGCGGAATCGGTTTCATGTTTGGGGGTTACGCCCCACTTTCCATGAGCATGCACGTAGGATCTCTTAAAATCCTCGACCTTAGACTTTGCCACAGGGTCGAGCTCCATGTCGCTTGGCAGCAGCTGGACCTCAACAACACGTCCTCGCACAACTCAAGATTGCTCCGCTATATTGACTGGGGCGAAGCAATAATGTTTTCGCCTCCCTCCACTTTTGGCATGCGATTCCATCTCTGCACCAGAATTTTGGACAGCCAGTGGTCCTCTCCTTACGATGTGACGGGGCAGAAGGACATCATCAGCGGCCTTACCTCATGTCTGACATTGAGTCAATTAAGGAGCAAGAGGCGCATTAAGAACATTGAGCTTGCGGGTGGGAGCTCCTCGGCAGCTAGTTCTGGGGCTGCGGCGCCGATAATGAGGAAGGAGGGCTCCAGGCACAATTCTCGTCAACTCGAAAAATTGGTTGAGGAGGTTGGCTTTGAGGAGGAAGACGAGGACGAGGACGAGGACAGCGAAGGCGGAGATAGCGACGGCGAAGAATCTAGCGACGGCGAGCCCGATGGTGGCAAAGAGAGGGAAGGGAAAACAAAGGAGGCAGAAGAAGATGGTGCAACGGACGAGTGGGGTACGCCCTACGATACCGGTGAACCTCAATTGCGGCAGCGCATGATGAAACAGAAGCAGACATCGGTGTTCAAGCCGAAGCGGGACTCATCGAAAAAGAAGAAGGAACAGAGGTGCCAATACGACATTGGGGTCCATTGCGCATCTGGAAAGGACGTGTACTTCAGGACGACCATCGTCACGTTCCTGCCTCGTTACATTCTCGTGAACGACCTCCGCTTGCCTATCGAGGTTACACAGTCCGGCTGTGAGGATGACTGGCGAATGACTGTGCCGGGAGGAACCAGCACCGGCTTCCACTGGCCCTTTAAGGACAGAGCCTTTTTCATGTGTGCGAGATTGCAGTCAGATGGCTTCACGTCTCCAAGCTGGTCGTGGACCGGAGAGTTCAGCATCGACACGCTGGGCGAGACTGCCTTGAAGGTTAGGCAAAAATTTAGGAGGAACGAGATCTTCCTGATTAGGGTCATGGTCAAGCTAATTGACGCCTCAATAGTAGTGATCTTTGAGCAAGTTGACGAATTCGTGCCTTACAGGATCGACAACGAGACCAGTCATAGGGTTCGTTTCCGGCAGAGTACCCTCGACGAAAATAGAAGTGGCTACGACTACATGATGCCGAGGTCCTCCATGCCTTACAGCTGGGATGCGCCCAGGAATAGCAAGATTCTGGAAATTGAATTCCAGCAAGGAAGCAAGTGGGTTTCGCGAGAATGTAGGCTTGATGCTCTCGCCGAGCTTCCAAGGATCAGACTTACGAGGTCTTTGCCAGATTTGAGCAAGCCGCAATTTGAAGGATTCCTCGAGAGGGTGCACGACGGCATTGGTGGGGAGAGGGGAGTTAGATCTTACTGCGTTCTGAAGGGGCATACAATGTATATCTTCAGGGCACCGGAAAGGCAAAAAGGGAGAGGAGCGATCAACAGCAGCAAGACTGATAGACTCGATTTGCTTGGCGTGATCAATCTAGGACCGGAAGGAAACTTCCTGATGGGAGCGGTCGAAGCCAGGGTCGGAGAGGGAGGCAACAGCAAAAGCCAGATCAAACAATGCGTTGAGAAGCGCAAGTCCGGCTGGGGGGTAAAGCTGGGCACGGAATTCCAGAGGATGGCGGAGCTCGCCAGTGGCACTGTAACTGCAATTGAGAGCGAGGGCTGGAAGTCGAGGGCAGGGTTGGACAGAGATGAAAAGGAAATAAGGGAAGATGAGAGGGCTTTCACTATTGCGGTGCTTTTGAATCGGTGGATGAGGGTCGAGATGAAGAAGTCGGGTGGGGCGGCCGCGGGATCGACTGATTGGTCTGCGGACGAGAGGCTGAGCATGAACAGCAGCTTTGGGAGCGAGGATGCCTCAGTTCTGGCTGCCCGGCTCGCAGCAGGGAGAGGTAGCTTTGCATCGTCCTATACGGGGCGAAGGACCTCAATTATGACCAACAGCAGGAGAGTGAGCAGGATCGAAAAGGACCGCTTGGACGACGCAAGGAAGAGCAGGTTCGTCATGACTGGGCAGGAGTGGATGAACCTCATACTGAGGCTTGGAATATGCACCAAGAACAGAGGCAACGCCCTAGTGGTTGCGCAGATGCTATTCAAACGAGGCCTCTTCAGGCTTGAAACTGATGGAAGAGTCTCCGGCTTGGGTTTGACGGGTGCGGCAACAGCAAAGCAGAGCAAGAGGAACAGCGTCCTTCTAACGCCAGGTGCCAGGGCAGGGAGACCAAGGCAGCGCCTCGATACGGGCAGCAGCAGAGGGAGCAGAACGAAGGCTTCAATAAGCCCCAAGAGGTCTGGGGGAGGGGGGGGAGGAGGAGGGGGGGGCGACAGCAACAAGTGGGGGTCGGAGAAGGGCAGCGAGCACGGGGGCAGCAGGAGGGGGGGGGCAAGTGGCATCGAGGGCGACAGCGTCTCCAACAAGGGAGGGACGAGGAAGAGAAAGTCCACAATCGTCGCCGATTTCTTTCAGGATTCAACAACGATCAACTACGCCCTGTGCGCCCCCCATCGCGACCACGATCTCGACCTCAAGGGTAGTTCTTGCTTCGAAGTTGTTACCAAGACCGGGAGGATTCACAAGTGGAGGTGCAAGACCCCCCTTGACATGAAGAAGTGGGTTACTGCGCTGAGAAATGCAGCCGACAACGCGACCCTTAGCATACTCTTCAACCCCAGCGATGGGGTTGGGGATGATGAGCTGGGGGCGGGGAAGGACAAGCAAGTTAGGTCTCAAAGTCAGGAAAGTCTCGTAAGCCTTCTGACGGCAACCGCCGGTAAGAGGGGCAAGGGCGACAAAGCAAAGAACAGCGACGTTACCCTGGACTCCCTTCTGGCGAAAACATACGTGAAAGTTGTTGTGAAAGCAGACGGACCTACCAAGGTGCTGGAGTTGAGCGAGGAAGGCGGGGGGGGCGAGGAGGAGGATGACAGAGACGAGGAAGGACTGGACGCCAATGTACTGAAGACGAAATTCAGCCAAAGGACCCTCACGACTTCGCTCAGCTTCAAGCAGGGGAAGGACGGAAAAGAAGACGCAAGCACGAAGGACGCAGCGTCAAACAACATCAAGGACATGAGCAAGGTTAAGTTGGAGGCCGAGGTCAATATGAGCATCGGGATAAGCGTTATTGACAAACCGAGGGCCATCAGCTGTGATAGGCCGAGGGAGCTCGTCTTTTTGAGTCTCTCTGAGGTGAAGGCGTTCATGAGAAAGTCTGAAATCAGCACAGAAACGGCCTTAACCGTAGAGGGCATCCAAATCGATAACCAGCTCCATGATGCCCTCTCGCCTTGCATCTTGAGGCCCAGGGTTATGGCTAGGAGGAAGCTGGAGAAGCTGGGTCGGAAAGACGAAGAGGGCGGGGATGGGGAAGAGGGCGAGGAAAAGGTCCTGGGCATTCCCGGACTTCAGGCCAGGCCTTTGAACAAGCCCCCAGCCTTACACTTTTTCGCCAATAGGAACTTCGTCAATGCTAAACGGGTGCTACTGTGGGATATTGTCACGCTTTGGATCCACCCGATGGACGTCAATTTGGAGGAGAAACTCATTTTCCAGGCATTGAAATTGAAGGACGCTGTTCAGGTGAAGGAGGTCAACGGAACGAGGTTGCTCGCCTTGACCAACAAAAGGGCCGGCCTAGGTCAGGACGAGATGAAGCACGCAGCGTTTGCTGGGAGCTACTACGATACACTGGGCGGCGGGAGTGGGCATCTCGTCAAAGGAAGAATTAACGAGGAGAGCTCTGTAGGAAAGGCGGCGAGGAGGAAGAAGGTGAGTGTGTGTTGGCGGGAGGTGTATTGGGGGGAGGGGAGATGATGGGGAGGGGTTTCATTGCCCGATTCTCGACAAATAGTAATGTCCCTCTTGTTCGCTTTCTAATCGCCTCCTAATCGCCTCCCACAGGTATTCGTGAACTTGCTGCATATCCATCCCTTGGACATCAAACTGAGCTTCAAGTCAGGGGGGCACGTAGAGAAGGGAAAGGGAGCGGTCGGCGTAGCGGTCACGGCCATGGGAGGTCTCGATGACACTCAGTTGAAGCTCGGAGCTCTTCAGATCAGCAACGCCTTCGGTAGCAAGGAAGACTTGACGGACAGGATTGTGAAACACTATATATTTGCCTGCATGTCGCAGATTGGTGGCGTTCTCGGAAGCGTCGAATTCCTTGGCAACCCCATCGGGCTCATCAGTAACATTGGAACAGGTTTCAAAGATTTCTTCTACGAGCCCCTAGACGGACTGACCGGGGGAGACGGGAGCAAGAGCTTCCTGGAGGGACTAAGAAGTGGCACGACTAGCCTAGGAAGTCACTTCGGAGAGGGAACTTTCAACACAATGAGCAAGATGACAGGGGCGCTTGGTGAGGGATTGGCGAACATCACGTTTGACAGAGATTACAAGCACCAGAGGAGCACCGCGAGGATGAAGGAGGCGAAGACAGTCTCCCAGGGTGTCAGGAAGGGATTGTTTGAGTTTGGAGGGAATTTGGGAGAAGCCCTGGGCGGCATTGTCATGCAGCCCCTGAAGGGCGCCGAGAGGGAGGGTGGAGTCGGGTTTATCAAGGGTGTCGGAAAAGGGCTCGTAGGGCTGCCCGTCAAAACTGTCGTAGGCATTTTAGACCTGACGAGCAGGGCAACCGAAGGAATCAAGAACGAGGCCAAGAGCATGAGAATCGATAAGGGGGGCGAAGGGGATGGAAGAGTTAGGAACCCAAGGAGCTTCGGAAAGGAAGGCGAGCTAATTGAGTATGACAGAGATGACGCAAGGAGACAAAAGGCACTGGCGTGCGTTGCAAAGGGGAAATACGCTTACGAGGACGTTAGGCTCGACTGGGAAGTGAGAACCTTTGAGGCCCCAAAGGAGAGGAAGATGACGGTTTGGAGTAATGAAAGTGATGATTTAGAGATGCTCCTCAAGGCGAACGCGGAGAGCACGGATAAAAAGGCCGCAAGCAGTAGGGGACTGAGCGTGTTGAAGGAGGAGGACGAGAATGACGAAGGGGATGACGGGAACAAGGAGATGAGTGTTCTTGAGCGCATCCTCATCTTGAGTCACAAGAGGCTCCTGTATTTGAGCGGGACCAGCGAGGGAGACGATGATTGGGAAAATTTCAAGCCGCAGCGCATCTGGAACGTCCCCTTCGAAAACATCGAGAAGATCCGTCTGGAGAAGAACGCAGTCAGGCTCGTACTTGACGATGAGGTTAGGTACTTTGGCGGAATGAACGAGAAGAGGTGAGGGAGCAGCGACGCGACGGAGGAGCGAGTCAACGACCGAATAGACGCGCTTATGGAATTTATGGATTGCTCCACTGCTCCTCCATTATTCTCATCATGGTCCTATTCTCATCCATTACCTATCCATTACTTCAACACAGGTTCGAGGTCCTCGAAGAGACAGTTCCAATAGTGTACAACCTGAAGAACCAGGAGGCCCTTGTATTCAGTATCGTCTGTGAAAGGGCTCTGGGCAGCCTAGGAATGCATCAAACCTTATATCCCACACAGAGATTCATCAACATGGAAGGCCCCCTGATGAGGTCCAAGGCGCTGTTGGGCAGTGTGACTGAAAAGTATTACTACGCCATTAGTGGTAATGTATTGTACGAGTACCACTACGACAAGGGTTCGAAAGGGAGGAAGAACGACAACCTGCGAATGGTGGTCCCCCTGGCCGACCTCACTGTTATGTACAACGTTGGAAGGGACATCGTACTCAAGGGGCCCAAGGGCAGGAACAATATTCAGGTTGCGACGAGGAGCCAAAAATGGGGCGTCGGGCAGGCGCTCGAGAACATTAACAGCAGGTTCAATAGGGCCCGCCACCACATGCGCGCGGAGGAGGAGCACATGAGGTCGGGAGCAGGGGAGGACGTCGGAGGGAGCGGCAAGCTTCCTCTCCAGGTGAGCTCGAGAGAGGAACTTGTCTTCAGCTCGGCGACCGGTGAGGGAGCCCAGGGGCTGGACGTCTGGTACGAGAAGCTCATTCAGAGTAATGTCAAAAAGGTGGAAGGGTTAGAAGAGGGGAGAGGAGGTGGCTGCGTGTTCGTGGAATGCAATGGGCTAGCAAGGAAGGAGATCGCTGCCCTCGGGGCTAGCATTACGAACGAGCTGAACAGATTGCAGGGGGAGAGGAGCGGTGGCGGGAAGACGGTTGTCTTTGAGAGATGAGAGGGGGGAGCGTAGGCGGGGTTTATGTATGTTAAGTAGCGTGTTTTGAATATACGAAACGAAGAAGACGCTCGCAATTAATAGTTACGGTCCAACGTAAAACACATTTTTTGAAAACCTTCAAAATCCCCCCATCATTTGGCTCACCAATCATGACTGCCTGTATTCTCCCTCAAGAATTTATTGGCTGATTGTCTCGCGAAACAAAGTTCTGGGAAAGGTTAGACTTATTTTACGTTTTCGCTTCGATATTTACTACGCTGTATCTGTTACTCCTTTCGTTGCCTTGCCGAACGAAAAATCTGACCACTGACCTGTGCCCTTGCCGAAATATCTCACTTGGCACCCGTAACCAGAACTCAGGTAGTTGGTGATTATCCTTGAATTTTGCCATGAGTTCCTACAACGCAAAGAAGAAAGGCAGCTTGAACGAGGCTCTACTCTCGGACAATGGCGATACCCCTGCGCAGCACTTCATGACACCAGCGACTGACATGTATGTTGGGGATGAAATGAAAAATGTGGGCGATGAAGATGATAGTGGAGGGATTTATTCCTCTTCGATGCTTGGCTTCAAGAACAAGGGCAAAAGCAAGACGAAACAAAGGTCTTCGTTCGAATCCCTTGAAGCTGGTCTGAATAGCGACGATGAGGACACTGCCCAGCTCCTTGCCAAGAATCGAAGGCCAAAGGCTTGCTTGTGTGGAACCTTAACAAAGATTCAGTGCGGCCTGGTCTTGATGGTAATGATAGCGGCCATTTCGGCTTGCGGAGCATTCGTTGGTGGCCCAATTATAGCCAAGAACGAGCTTGACAACTCTGATGTCTCCTTCACCAAATTGAGCATGAGCAACCCTTCCCTCGAGGACTACTCTTTCGATGTCGCCGCGGATGTGAAGATTTCCAACGTCAAACCCCTCGACGGGACCATCGGGGCAATGGCCGTCGACCTATACTTTAAGGACACAAAGCTGGGAACTCTCAACATGCCTAGCATCAATGTTAAGGCTGGCAAAGACAACATCCAGTCTATCGCCTCTCAGCGTTTCAACGTTGTCGAGTCCGCCTATGACGTCTGGGACGAGTTCTCTGCAGCTATGCTTAACGACGCTGTCGTTGATTGGGTTCTCAAGGGCACTGCCTCGGTTTCCTCCACGGTCTTGGGGATAACCATGGACTTCAAGAACATCCCCTTCTACAAGGAAATCCCTCTCACTTGCTTTGACGGCCTCAACGATGTGCAGATGTCAGTCTTTGACCTGACGGAGTCAACCAATGACGACGTTATTGTCAACATGGCCATTTGCATCGAAAACCCTTCGGATATTTCCATCGCAAACCTTGGAGCCCTCTACTTCGGAGTCCACTACGACGGCGCCTATATGGGAAATGTCACCTCAGAAGCCTCAGCGATGTTAATCACCAAGGATGACGACTCCGATCCAGAGTGTCAACAGATTGGCGCCAAATCTTACAACATTGTGCAGATGAGCGGCAAGGTGAGGAGGAGGAGGATTGAGGAGCGATGAAGCGAGTAATAATATTTACGCACCGTAAACTGACGCCAAAAACCTACCCCGCCCTTGCCGCAGCTTGCTCCTGCCGACAGAAACAAGGCCGACATCCTAATGAGCAGGTACCTCTCCGGTATATCCACCCCCGTCAGCGCTGTTGCTTTGTCACCCTACGCCGACTCCATTCCTCTTTTCAATAACGGGATGCAGGGACTTTCTCTCGCAACTATATTGAACGGCGATGAGACCGCCCTTATCACCGCTCTCGATTTTGAGGTGGCCACCATCACCCCCCTCGATGACGACACCATGACCCTCGACATGACTGCCCTTGTGTCGATGTCCAACCCTCTCGGAGATAATTCTCCCATGAACGTGACGGATGTGGACATGACTGTCACCATGGGCTACGAAGGCACCACGATTGGGCACGTGCTCACTGGCCCCATTGATGTTCCTTCGCCTAACCAAATCAACGGAGATTCTCACTTGAGGGTTCCTGCCAAGGCCAACATGATTGTCACCGACAAGGGCGCCGCCATGACCGCTTTCTCTAAAGATTTAATTAACCTCGACGCACTCAATATTTCTCTCAATGGGGCAACTGACACCACTGCTTATTGCGTGGCTCTCGGGTACGACATGGACATTAAGGGCATCCCAGTTGTGCTCCCCAACGCGGACACCAAGCCACATCCTCTCGGCCCCGTGACTGTGAAGGGTATGGGCGGCCTGAAGGACATCGAGATCTTGAGCTACTCGATTAGCGGGAATGTGCCGAATGATGGGTCCGAGGACGGGTGCACTGAGAACTGCGGAATCATCTTGGACCTTGAGGCCCGGGTAGGCAACCCCTCTCCTTTCGGCCTCGTCGTCGGGACCCTAAACAACTACATCCGTGATGCCCAAGGGGTCACCTTGGGTACCGTCACGGCTACGGACCTCACTCTGACACCAGGCGACAATATCATCGCAATGTCGGGTAAAATGAACCCCACCGGCGACGATGCCTTGAGCGCAGCCGCCACCTTCATGTCCACCTACATGGCGAACAAGGAACAGCCTACTTCGGTAGTAGGCATTGATGCCGGGCCTTCGAGCATTGGATGGCTCAACGACATCGTCGACGGACTTGAGATGGTCGCCACCTTCCCCGGGGCAGGAGACAACTTTCTTGCCCTCACTAACATTACGATCCAGTGGATGGACATGGAGTTGACGAGCGACGGGGGGGTCCGTGCGGCGAGCAAGGTCAAGGCCAAGCTTAACGTTCCTGACCCTGTGAGTCAGGACATCATCCTTGACGTTACCTTTTCTGGAATGGAGTTCGAGCTCGTTGATCTCGAGCGCGACACCCATGTGGGACACATCAAGCTTGAAGTGGAAAACGTTCCGGTGGTTTACGATCCGGTAGAGGGGACCATTGTCGCCGAGTTTGACAAAGTTGACATGGACGTCCTCGACTCGGATGGCTTGGCCCTGCTCATCAAGGATTTGATGACGAGTACGAGCAAGGTCGTCGGCATGGAGGGAATGGCCGCCCCCAAGGTCTTGACGAACATGGGCGAGCTCCAGCTTACCGATATTCCCTTCTCCGGCGATACCATCATGTACGGCTTCAACAACTTGATGACCGACGAGGACGAGCCGAAGCCATTGCTTCAGATCGACGCTATCGACGTTATTTCGGGAACTACGGATGCCCTCACCATGAGCGTGAACTGCTCCGTCACGAACCCATCCCAGGTCAAGACGGAGTTGGGATCCATGAAGATGGACCTTTTCACTGAGACTGACCCCGATGATCCCGATTCCCCCTACAAGATCGGTTACGTCGTAATCGACGATTTCACGATGGAAGCTAACGAGGAAAGAACCGCCGTTACGAGTTTCTACAACGTTCCCGCCGTGTACCAGTTGGAGATGGACACTGACAATGCCAAGAAAGCGAGCAGGAAGTTTTTGTCGTCCTTTGTTAGCGGAGACGACCAGACCGCGGCAGCCCACGGACCCCAGGACGGGAGCGGGACGGACCTGGACTTACTCAAGCCCGCCATTCTTGCCCTTTCCACCTCTGCGACTGTCCCCGGCCTCCCCGACCTCGTGTTGACCCAGAGCACCATGTACAACGACGTCTTACACGTCGCTACGGGAAAACTTCGGACCACACTTTACGTTACCAACCCATTCACTGCGCAGATGACGGTTA
The DNA here is from genome assembly GCA_030267965.1 of Triparma columacea. Taxonomy (NCBI): domain Eukaryota; class Bolidophyceae; order Parmales; family Triparmaceae; genus Triparma; species Triparma columacea. The sequence continues at coordinate 34,308 of BRYA01000381.1, forward strand.
CGGGAACGAGTTGCGACATCTACCCTTGCAATATATTGGTGAATGCCGGGCAGGACTTAAGCCAGATGTCATGCGCCGAGTACTACAAAGAAGAAGACGACCGCTCCGCCGGCGTGTACACGGACGACTTCGGGGACCCGGTAGTGGCGCCCTCCAAGTCCTTCTTCACGATGCCCGATAAAGATGTGTCCTTGAAGAGCATGGTCTCGCACGCGGGGGAGCTGCTGAAGACTCTGAACAGGGCCGGAGACACGGGCGACTTCATCAACTTGAAGGGTACGCTGGATGCCGTCATTGGAGAGTTCGTCCAACAGATCGACTTCCACCAAGAGGACGTGCCCATCTGCGCCGGGGACAGGCACTGCTTCCCAGCTGAGCCTGCTCCCATCGATCTACCAGGAAGTGCGGGGAGTGTGAGCGGCGAGAAAAAGTAAGGAAGTATATCATATTGCTTATATAAACGTGTGATTGGGTATTGCATTACTACTGGGGGGAAGGGCGAGTTAATTTTATGCGAAATTTCACAGTGAAGGTAGGCTCTCCGTCAACGAAGCCAGCTGTTGGTCCTGTTGAAGGTCCATAGGTAGTCAGCAGCTCCAAACCCTCGATCTCATTGGGGTTATCTTCACTAAGTTTGTACCTAGTCCTCGTCCTTTGCGCCGAGAGCATTGGAGTCGCCTCCATCATTCCCCCTGGCGGCATTTCAGCTGAAGTGTTGCGTTAGTTAGCAAGACGAGGACACTTCGTGACATGCGGACCACTCGTCCATCCTCACCTACTCGCGAGAACTCAGATATTGTGCCAGCGAGTCCGCCCTCCTCCTGGCTCCTCTTTGTGACCTTGGTCTCTCTTATGGACCCGTCTGGCCTAGTAACTGTAAGAATGTTGGGGTTGGACTGATCCCACTCAACTAATCGTACGTTGGCACCAAGTCTCTGCCTCTCCCTGAACATCCGGTCTTCTATGTACACATCTCCATATGGGACGAACCTGGTCTTATACCGAGCCGTCTTGCCCATCTCCAACCTGGCTTCTGTGATGGAGGGAGGAAGGGGACCAGAGGGAGTTTCCTTGTTTGGAACGATAGAGACGACTGTGCGCTCGATATCCCAAACACCAGCAAAGACATCTGGATACACGATATTTGAAGGTCCGTAACCAGGAAGACGGGCTGCTGCCTTACGAACAGCTTCACCATTGTCGGCTAATCCTGGAGGTGGAAATAATGATAACGATGCAATTGACGGTACAATTGATATAACTTCACGTCGTACGAATGAAGGCGAACCTGATGAGAGCAAGAAAAATGCCCAGAGGATCATAGGACGTAAATATATATAATTTTCAAGGTTTGATTATTTTTGGTGAACTCTGACAAGTGGGCGGCCCAAATAGATTTATTATACCAAGGCAGAGCAGTTTTGAACGACAGGGAAATAATTGAGCGTTGTTGGTATTGGGGCAGAAGGAGGAGTATGTGACACCTACGGTGCCTACGATTGTGGAGGAAGATAGTAAAACAACAAGAGCGAAAATAATCAAATTATAAAAAACGAGTTTTTGCATTTTGAAAGAGATTTCATCGCCTTCCTTCCATTACCCCTTTTACCTACCTGAGGAGCTTCTTGACTTCGGCGAGGAACCTGTCGCGGGACGTTGGGGTTGTAGAGAGAACCGTCAGGTCCTTCTGAGAGGCAAGAAAGGGGGCGCGCTCTGTAACAACGAGTGCAGCGAGTTAGAATCGATTAGATGGCGAAGCTGCGACTCCTTGAAACTTTCTTCTTCTTACCAAAGAGGAGACGGTCCCGGACAGTTTTGGGGAATAGAGGTTTGAAGAGGGCAACGAAGGCCTGGAGAATGAGGGGCAGATTGAGGATCATGGTGGGCCCCGCCAACGACGGGTACAGCTGCTCATACTGCTTCGAGGAGGAAGTGAGGGCCTCGGAGAACTTCGAATTCGGGGGAAGGCGGATGCCGCTGATATCGTTCGCAAAGATAACCTCACAGAGGCGCCCAGTGCGCTCGGACCGAGCATTCGCCACGATGCTATGCACTTCTTTGACGTAGGCAAAGAATTCAGAGAGCTGCTTGACGCTCACTTTTCGCATGAGCTGATTGTCATTGATTGCCGACGCACGGATGATGTAAACGAGGTTGCCATCGTCAGTTGACAGAGTTAGAATGTTCTTGGGAGTTATGAACTGGTTGATGGTCTTGGCGTGAGGTGCAGCCAGCCGCACGGGCTCGTTGTCCCACTCGCCGGGGTTGCGCGTGGCCTCCTCCACGGCCTTCGATGCCGCCTCTACTATGGATTTCCCGCTTGAGGCTCGCCAAGCGATCTGTTAGAGGGAGGGGGTGAGGGGGTGAGGGGGTGGGGGGGTGAGGCGGTGGGGCGGTTAGGAAGTGAGGGAGGAAGGAAGAAGTATAAAACGTCGGCACTATTCACTCACCGTTGCCTTGAGCGCTCTGGTCGCCTCTGCCTCGCTTGGAAAAGCGAGAGCAAAACGCAAGCGAGTCAGTTCAGATGAATCAGGGGCAACCGTTGCCAAATTGTCGACAGTCTTTCGCTTAGACGTTAGCAGCGAGCTCACGAGCTTCGCTTGGTACGCCGTAGTGGTAGTCGTAGTTAGTAGCACTAGGGCGAAGAATACGAGGAAGAAGCCAGGCATGGTGGCGAGTGAATACTAGCCTAGTCACTCCGAAGTCACTGCAGATCGAGAAGAAGAAGAAGATAAAGGAGTTGGGGAGGTTGTGCGCGGATCTATCTGTTCAGATGTGTACGTGGATGGTTTGGTTTGGCAAATTGTTTTCTGTAGGTCAGATCAAAAACTGTCTAGTGTTTCACTCACTTAATTAGACGTGCAAAAGGTAAGATACTGGGTCGTTGATAATACGTTTGGTGGTCATCACCCTAGAAAGTAGTTTTTCACGTGTTTGTGGTATCAGGAGACAAAAGCATCACAACTCTTCGACGACTCACATCCTTGTATTTGTTCTTCTTGTCTCACCCCACGCATTATCTACTTTCTCTCAAATTAGATGGTTGAGGGACACTCCGTACACCGTGTAGCACATCGCCATCGCACGAATCTTGTCGGTTCATCATTTAAGGCCACCTCTCCCAATGGTCGGTTCACTGCCGGCGCAGCTTTGATATCCACTCTCACTTTCAGCGCCATCGAGGCAGTCGGCAAGAACTTGTTTGCCTTTTTCGGCCCCATGTCCTCCCCCCATGTTGTTCACGTCCACTTTGGGATGTCCGGAGCTTGGGCGATCCACCCTTCCTCAACCGCCCCCCCCCCCACGCCGACAACACGCCTCCGCCTTGAGGGGAATGATAATAAGGGAAGTCCAGTTGTCGTAGACCTCTCGGCAATGACTTGTAACATTGGCGATCTTCAACTTTATGAGGACAAGAGGTCGAAGTTGGGGGAGGATCCCCTGCGCACAGACGCGAGCCCTGACAGGCTTTGGGAGAAAGTTACGAAGAGTAAGAAGGGGATAGGTGCCCTGATCATGGACCAAAGTTTCTTTTCCGGCCCTGGGAACATCTACCGAGCTGAGATTCTTCTGAAAGCTGGAGTCCACCCAGAGATTAGGGGTAACGAGCTTGACAGGCCTTCCTTTGATAAGGTGTGGCACCACACCGTTGACCTCCTGCAAAGAGGTTACACGACAGGGTCCATCCTGACTGTGGATGAGTCCGATGCCCGTCCTGGTCTCCGCAGGTATATCTACAACTCCTCAAAGTGCGGGAAGTGCGGCGGGAAGGTCAAGAGCTGGGACATCGGGGGTAGAACATGCTATGCCTGCGAGGCCTGCCAGCCCAGGGACGCCAAGATGACGAAAGGGGAGGTCAAGGGGATGGAGCAGGGGGCGTCGAAGAAGGAGCACAAGCCATTCATCTCGCATTGTGCAACGGAGGAGGCAGCCACGAGGCTCGAGAGGGGCGGGGCCGCCCTGCTAACCGTTGCCGAGATCAGGAAGTTCCTAAAATCCGGGCACTCTATGACGCCAAGGAAGGGTGCCAAGAAGGCCGAGCTCGTCGAACTTCTCGACGGGCTCAGAAGCCCAACAATCAACGCTGTCGAGGCGGCGATGGAAAAAGCCGAAGCGGGGGAGCTGCATAATGTTGTGGAGCATGTCGCCGAGTTGTCCAGTCAGCAGGCTAAAAGTGCAAGGGAGAAGGTGCCCATGACACCACCGATGAAGAGGAAGGCCGTGAATGTTAAACCTGAGAAAAAGAAGAAGAAGAAAAGGGGGGGTCTAATCGAATAAATACACAAGAGTAATAATTGTAGTAGTAGACACGCAGTATTTCTACATCATTAAAAATGCTTCCAATCCAAGGCTCATTTGAAGCTTCAATCCTTCATTTATTTCTTGTCTGAATCTTGAGAAGAAAAACAGCAACATCCTCGTGTCCAAAAACCACAGTCACATTTATAACGTATTTATCTTTTATCTTAGGACAGTGATAGCACAGCCATCATCAAATCTTTTCCCCCGTAGTGCGTGGGCCAAAATCATCCTTGCAGGATTCGACAGCTCGTCACCAACACTATGAAATATCTCTCCTTCACCTTAGTTCTGATATATTTGAGTCTCACGAGAGCGTTTCACCAAATAGTTTCCAATAAAATCCCATCGACCTTCAATATAAACGTGAATGTCCCTCTCAGTGGCATCAGACAGCACATGAAGCAAGCACCCTCCCCAACAACCCTCTTCATCAACAAGAAACGCCGCGCACTCTCCCCCACAACCCTCTTCATCAACAAGAAACGCCGCGAAGAACTCGGAATGGAGGACGATGACTTTGAATATGATCTCGATCAGGCTCTAAACAACAATACGGACCCTTTCATCACGAAGGTGATCGCCGGGTCTCTGATATTAGTCATCTTTGCTCTTCTGGTTGTTGGAGGTGAGTTGCAAGTTCGTTGTCTTTCCCCACTCACGCTCTTACCCCACCCTCCCCATCCTCCCGCCCCAGTCATCATCCCCCTCACTGCGCCTATTGAAGGTGGTCTTTGCAGCCCAATTCAGAATGGTGGTCGGTGTTGAGGTGGGCAAATTGTAACATCGGGGGTGCGTGTAACACGGTACACTCATGTAATATACGAGATGGTTTCACTATCCAACTTTTGTACGTAATTTTTACAAGTCCAATTCCAACCCAGTAGCCTCTTCTCTCCCCACCATGAGCTCCTCGAGGCGTTTGGGTGATACCGAAGCTTTTTGTCTCGCGATTCCACCCACCCTCTCATCCCCCACTGGTTTGCCGAATGGCGTGCCATCGATAACAGGAGGCGATGCTCTTTCGACCCCCCCCTCCACCCTGCTATTATCGTCCTCCGAGCAGGTTAAGTAGCTAAGCTCGCTCGTCGCGCTCTCTTTTCGTGCTCCCATGTCGCAACCAATCGCAAAATTATTGAAGTTCTCCTCTATCTTTTTCTCATCCGTAACTGTGGTCACCGTGCTCGTGCTTACCCCCCTCTCCCTCTCCTTCTCCCTCTCCTGAAGCCACCCGCTAACGTCGACCTTTACGTCAACTTTCATTACGCCGCCGTTGCTCACTGTCGTGGGCGAGGTCGTGCCGTACCACGCCATTCTCATCCTCGAAATTGTCTCCTCCGTCGAAAGGTCCCAGCTGTGTGCCCTGTCCCCCTTCTTCCTCTCCTCGTTCTTCATGACGATGTACCTGAAACCGTGCAAAAGGGTATCCCGAAGCTGAACGTCGGAGTCGTCTATGATTTCGAGGTCGAACGTCCTCCCCTCGGAACCATCCTCCTTATCAGCTCCCTCCCCACCCTCAAACTGCAAGCTGAAAAAGGCATGGTTTCTATACTGGTTGCGCGACTCTCGTCTAAGAACTTCAGTCTGGATGCCCTTCTTAACTGAAACGAGCCTGCCATGGAAAGGCGGGGAGGGAGGGGGGGGAGTTAGCGATAGTGTATCTATATATATATATTTTTTATTCTTGGACTTCAAAACGTCAACAGTCTTTCCCCCTTTACCCACCTTGACAAGTCGATGCGTTTCTTAGTTCTGCCCAAGAATCCCCCCTTGTACTGAAGAAAAGGTCCTGCTTGGTTCTTGAAGTCCTCGTTCGGATCCTTGTGGAAAGAGAGCCTCTCGTGGTCCCACTTGTCTGCGGCGAACTCGTCGCTTTCGTCGGACTCGTCAGATCCCTCACTGACATTCTCCTCGTCGTCTCCATTCGTTGGGGAGTTCGGGTTGGCCTTCTTGGTAGCCTTTTTGGACTTGCTAGGGCTGGTGAAAGGCATGTGCGTGAAGGAGAAGCGCCGGGGACTCTTCTCCTTCCCCTTCCCCTTCCCCCTCTTGGGGTTCGACTTCTTTCTATTCTTTCCTTTCACTCTACTGGGGGAGTATCTACCATTGTCCTCATTGTCGCCGTCGTATTCATCATACGCCCCCCCACTTTCCCTGGGCATGATGTTTGGGTTCTGATAAGCGTTTACGAGCCATCCGGAGGCGTCCATCTTTTTGAACTTTAGCTTGATGACCCTCGGGGGCTTTGTCGACCTCGGATGCTTGAGAACTTTGATCCCACCTCCCTTCTTCGTCATTAAATCGAAAATTTCGTGGAACGCCGCCTCTGCCATCCTCCCCTCCAGAGTCTCTAAAACCGACTCCACTGGGTCATGGATTCTCTCCGCTGCCTCGAACCTAATCTCGTCAATGATGACAGCCTTGATTGCCGCTGTTAAAAGTGCGGCCCTAGTGCGATCGCGTTTGTTGTACTGACCCAGAACCCTAGACTCCCCCTGCCCGGCCTTCTCGATGACGTTGTGCATGAGGGGGGTGAGATTCTCGAAAGACTTTATTTGGTCTGTTACTGTGTCGAGCTCGTGATTATTTGCGAAAGCTGGCGAGACCCTATCAACCGAGCCGGAGCCGTTGCTGCGATGAGCGCACAGCGAAATGGGTTAAGAAATAGGGCAAATTACCAAGGCGATCAGAAAAAAAGGAGGCACGTCTTGAAGAGAGATACGGGTACGTGCACCTTCCTTTGCCATCGTCAACTCTGCTAACTCGGCGCTCCTCGCTCCGCCTTACCTGGCATCGTCAAGCATGCTATCAAGGGACGAGACGCTATCTATTCTGCTCCGACTGTAGTCTGTCCCCGCCCCTGTAACCGAGCAGCTGCGCTCACTGAGCTGCTGCGAGATGTCGAGCCCCCCCCCTTCGCCAAGCATCCCCCCCTCTGCTGTCTCCCACTGACCCTCAGGCCAGAAGTCGGAGACCTTCCACTGACTCGGTGGGGCGTAGTATATCTTCTTCTTCTTACGTTTCCTTCTCGATCTCCTCTTTTCCTTCTTCCCGTTGCTCTCCTCATCGGCCTTTATTCCAGCTATCTCCCGAAAGGAGGACGTCACAAAGCTGGTGATGTTATCAATCACGCTGCTCGACCTTCGCAGCGCCTTGCCCCGGCTCCCTTCCTCTAAGTTTGACGAACCGCCTCTCTGTAACCTCGAGTTGATTATGGAGGAGGCCATATCTGACCCCTGATATCCCACGCTTCTCTCGAGCTCAAATCCTGAGTTTTGTCCAGTTAGGGCAAGAACGAAGATTAGCACCAAGAAGTGTCAGCTAAGGCAGTTACGGGGGTCCTATCAAGGCAGCAAAAATGTATATTACACAACTGCAGGCCTCCTTTCCTGTTGCCTTTGGTAACTTCTGAGCCCTCTCTTCTTCGACAAGTGACAATTGTTCATGTCTGAAGTTGGGTGTGGGTTTGTTTCATTAATATCTATTTCTGGGCAAAAGAGGACAGCCTCCATCTCTCTTTTCAGGCCCATAGTTTCCGCTTCCACCCTAACAAGCGCATTCTCGCCTTCCCTGGACACTCGTCCCTGCCTTGGCATCAATGAAAAGACATTGTCACTCTCCCCGAGGGGCCTCTCTTGTGTTTTTATTTTTGATTTTCTGCCCTTACATTGTGTTTTCTAACACGTTCTCTAGAGGTTATCTGCCTACAATTGCAGTCTTATCTACCTACAGTGCGCAGGCGGCGTCAAACTCTCCAGAAAACCAGGAGACGGTTAAGAAACTCATTTTTGAGGAGGACGAAAGTGACACATTTCAGCACTCAGTGACGTGCGTGCCGACAGTGGGCAAGTTCAAATTGATCAACACCTCCCCAGACGAGGAGCTGGAGGTCCTATCTGTCGAGTCGTCCGACCCTAAGCAGTTTCACCCCACCATCATCCAGCCTGTCAGCCTCCGCCCTTCAGACCACCTTCAAGTGACGATAGTTTTCCTTCCTCTAGAGCCGGGACCGCTTCACACGCAGCTCAAGGTCGTGACCTCCACGGGGGACTTGTATTACGATCTCGATGGCCATGCATCATTGAACAAATGGGGGCTCACTGACATTGGGGCTACTGGGCTTTACGTGGACGAGATTGTGTCTTTTCCCATCGAGCTCCACAACCCCACTGAGAAGCCCATTTACTTCGAGGACATTTTCCCTGTCGAGTCCGACAATACTGACTGGGCTACGGTAGAATTGAGAGAGGACGACATAAGTGACATTTTTGTCGGGCCTGGAATGACAGAGACGATAGCAAAGCTAAAGGTTCAGGTAAGAAGCATGATGATGACGACGACGAGGAGGATGGGCGAGCAGAGTCGCGGAATGTGTGTGTTGCATTGGTTGTCTCCTCCCTCTCTGCCATTCTCATCCCCCCGTCCCTTCCCTTCCAGATCGTCGAACCTGGCGACCACGCTGGCTACGTGCACATCCGAACGAAAGGCGAGGGCATACCCAAGTTCGTGGTTCCGCTATCTTTTTCGGTCCTGCAGCCGGGCCTCTTTCTGCCTCCGATCATTGACTTCGGCATCCTCACCTCTCCCGACACTGTCGCTACGCTACCCGTTAAAATAAAAAACGTCGGAAGGGAGTACTTGGCAGTAACAGGCTACTATTCCACCGCATCGGCTTTGTCTATAACGCCCGCTGATGACGCCGTCATTCCTCCCAAAGAGGAGAGCACGGTGTGGCTCTCGTACAGCGGGGAAGAAGAGGGGGAAATGGAAGGCGTGCTGAGGGTCATGAGCAATTCCTCCGACCCGAGGTGGATGGAGGTCGAGATCAAGGTGAAGGGGAAGATTATGTGGGGAGGAGTCGGATGGAAAGAGAGCGACACTTGGATAAAGGTAAACACAGAGGAAATGTGGAAGGCTAAGAAAGTCATGGGCGGGCAACTCGAAGGGGACGACCAGTCTTCATTAGAGGAGGAAACTTCGTGGCTGCAGAAGAAGGCCTCTCATGGCTCCAAGCACATGATCCAATTCGCAAACTTTTTCAAGGAGAAAGTCATGATGAATAACGTGAGCACAGATTGCGGTTCGGTCATTCAAGCCAATGTGCTTTCTCTTTCCAGCGAAGTCGTGGGCTTCGGTGAAAGCTGGCCCCCAATTGAGTTCACGTACAACAACAAAGCCGAGGGGATGAAGGGGGGTGGAGGAGGGGTAGAGGGAGAGGGAGATAATGTGAAGAGTGGAGATCCTCTATTTTCATGTTGGATGAGGTAAGTGGAAGAGCGGGGGCGAGGGGGGGCGGACCGGCTGGCATACGGACAGATAGA
>BRYA01000381.1:43986-64824 GCA_030267965.1 Triparma columacea
CCCCCCCCCCCAAACTCCCCCCAAACCCCCTCCTTTCCTCAATCCACAGTATTCAGACCAATGTGTCAACCCATGATATTCCCATCTACCTTTATGATGGCAAGCTAAGGGTCCAAACGGACGAAATGCTTCTTGTGTCTGACAACAACAACTGCTCGTCTTCTATGGACTTGCGCGATTGCTCTGCATCTCTGGCCAGCATCGGCGATGATACCGCACTCGACCAGTACCTCAGTGCACTTTATCCTGACTTGGGCCACAACGTCAAGCCTGCTGTCATGAAGTTCGGGGCCGTAGGGCCCAACGAAATTCGCACAAAGAATTTGTATCTTACCAACTACAATCCTGTTCCTATCAACGTTACTGTGAGCGTAAGTGGGGTCACTGGCCTTGAAGTTAACATCGGAAGGGTCGAAGCTTCAGTCGACGACTTTGTTGACCTGGAAGAGAACGGGAAGATGTTTTGCGGCATGGACTCAATGTACGCATCAAAAATATTCACGCCCGATGTCAGCTTCAGCGATAAAGTGCCCCTAGATCTCTTGGACCTGTACGATAAGATCACAGAGGTTGACGTCTACGCCACTGACAGTGCGAAGAAGGTCAGCATCGAGGAGGGGAACTTTCAGAGTCTCGAAGGTTACAAGGTCGACCCAGGAGAAGGCATTAGGCCTCCCAAGTGGAAGAACACGGGAGGGAACGGCGTTTTAGTTAGGTGAGCGGCAAGCGGAGCGACTTGCGTGGAGCGACTTGCTGAAAGGTTTGCGCTTGCGGCCCGAGTGCGACAAACATCTGATCTAACCCATCCTCTATCTTCATCGCAGCCTCGACGGAGGATTCGAGCACAAGCTTAAGGGCGAGACGAGAAAGGGAGGGGAGGAGATGGTCACCTTGCCTCCGGGAGGCGTAGTTAGGTTCGAGGTCAACATCGCCACCCCTCCTACGTCTGTACTTCGGAACGACCTCACCAGTTTCCTGGCAACCGGCCTTGAGCTGAGGACGCCCGACGAAGTGATTCCTATCGCCGTGAGGTACGATACCGTCAAGGGAAAAATCAAACTTCTTCCATTCGAGTTCCGCAAATACTTCTCTGCATCGATATTATCCGACGAAGAGCTCTTCAACGTTAAGTTCTCCCCGACCCAGTACCACGCAAATCTAATGAAAGAATACGAGGAGACATTTGAGATTGATGGGAGCGGGGAGGTAAGTTGTGGGTGGGTGGTTGTGTGTCGTGGGTAATGCAAGGAGTTGAATGACCATCATGTTACTAACCCGTGCGAAACGATCCAGGCGATTTCCCAACCCAGATATTATGATAGATACTATGTCTCCTCCAACAAAGACAACCACGACGTCTTCAAGTTCTATAACTATTGGGCCAGATTGTCAAAGGCAACGTTGCCGCGATCGGGAGAGACTGTCGACATGCTGTCCATTTCTCCGATTCTCAAGCAAAGTAACGATAACCTCGAGGACGAACTTGACCCTTTCATCGACTTGGTCCTGAAGAAGGGCAGCGGAAGGGAACTCACGATACGCTCCATCGACAGCTGCAACCCATGGTTCAACGTTAGCATGCTAGGGCCGGAGACGCTCAAGAAGGGGCTCCCTCCCATTCGGAACGACTGGTGGAACAAGAACGCCAAGTATTCCACGGGGAACCGGAGCCAAGTGGAAGTGGTAAACCAAACTGTAGGCGAGGGGGAAGACGAAGAGCTCACCGTCGTGGGGAGGCTCTACCACACTATCACCTGCGGAGGTTCTTCAATGGCGAGATACAAGCACCCCTTCACCTTTAACTCGTTGAGCTTCTGGAACTGCGCATACGAGCTCGTTACTAAGAAGGCCGAGATGCACAAGGACGGATGCGGAGGAATTAAGAGCGGGGGGGTTGGAGAGGACGAGATCAATGCCATTGAGGAGGCCACGGAAGCCATCGACGCGCTCATCAAGTACCAGCAGCAAAATGACGCGGGAAACGCCATCCAGTTGTTACAGCTGGATTTGTGGGAGGACGCAAGCGAGGCTTGGGCGACCTATACCGACCTGGGGCTGAACAAGATGGGGACGAGCCTCTATCCCTCGGGTTCGAGCGATGGCGGTAGTGGCAGTGGCGAGACGAGTGAGCTCGCAATGTCCCCGCTGCTGGTCCAGTCCAAACTCACACCTCCTCAGCTCCTCTTTGGCAAGTACAACGAGATCGTTTTCGAGGACGTCGAGGTCGGAGAGGTCGCGGTCGGGTACGCTTACGTGGAGAATCCCACGGGCGCCAGGCTGATCGCGTGCCTCACGAACGAGGTCGCCGACAAGGGCAGCTACGTGCAGAGGACCAAGAGCGACCACAACTCCTGGTTTAGTTCCAAAGGCTGGAGCATGAGGAGCGAGGACCCCAAGAACTCCATCCTCCAGGTGGGGTACGGGAACAGCATCCACACGCAGGTTAAGGACAAGTGGAACTACGCGGTGCACGGGATCAGCCATCTGCTCAGGGGGTGCACGAGGAGGTGTGGGATCAAGCAAGAGGTGACCACCCCCGTGAGCCTGTTCGCCCCCATCTCCCCGATCGTCCCGGAGAACGAGGAGGGGACCTTGAACGCCTACAAGGTTACCAAGCCACACGCTTTTGGAATGTCGTACGATGCGAACACGAGGAGAGTAGTGGGGCCGTACCAGATCGAGAGGTGAGGGCGGTGTTGGGCGATATGATGTCAGACATGTTGTTGTGTTGAGCGAGATCCTTTTCGAGTGTTCCGCTTCGGCCTTCAACTTCTCTAACCCTCTTCCCCTCCTCCCCCTCCGCCCCCTCTCCTCTTCAAGGTTCGGTCCCATCTTCTTCCGTCCCTGGGGCCCCGGTTCCTTCTCCACCGATATCTTCATAAAGAACGACGTGACTTTGTTTGAGAAGGTGAAGCTCGTGGGACGCGGGATCGTGGAGAAGGTCGTCTTCGAGGGCGTCGGGGAGGACGAGGAAGACATGAAGGACCTGGGGGGAATGAGCGCGATGATGTTCCCAATGGGTATGGACGAGCTCAGGTTTGATGACAAGACCGTGATGGCTAGGCCTACGAGGACAATCAGAGTTAAGAATGATGGCGAGACGAGAGTGGAGGTGGGGAGGGTTTACTTGAGCAGCAGCTGGGAAAAGGCCGAAGGTAGGGTTATGGGGATGGAGCGGTGGTGGGGTAGGGATGAGGTCGGCTGCAGCAGCAGAGGCTTCACAATCATCGGTTGCTTGGAGGGGGGGGAGCGGGGGGTAGGAGGAGGGGAGGTGCTGATGCCCGGCGAGTACTTTGACGTGAAAGTGGAGCACTTGCCGGACTGCGTTTTCACCACCCTGTTCGCTTACTTGGTCGTTGACATCAAAAAGACAAGGGTCAGCATGACGGAGCTCATGGAGGTGGAAGGTTCCGACGGCGACAAGGTTCTGAAGCGCGAGAATTGGGTGAAGAGTGTGCCCCTTATGGTGGGGTATAGCGCCTCTGAGGCCGAGAGTAAGGCGTGCAGTGTTGAGGTCGGGAGCTTCAGGGGGGGGAGCGTGATGCACAAGGTGGCCTTTGTGGCGGTGTGCTTGGCGCTGCTTTACTGGATCGCGTTGGAGGTCCTTAACAGGCACGACTTTATGCTTAGGTACGAGGAGACTTACAACGACGCGAAGAGCGTAGCGGGATTCAAGGCGGCCAGGAGGGCCATGCACTCGATCGTCAGAGGGGAAGTAAATATGCCAGCGGCTGGAATTGGAAAGGTTGGTAAGGGGAGAAAGAAGATAGTGAACGTAGCAGTCGAGAAGGTCAAGGGTGGAAAGTATCTCAAGGAGCTTAGGGCAAAGAGAAATGGTGGGAAAGGTGGGGCGAGGGGTGGAAAGGGAGACGCAGAGTTCAAAATTTGGCTGGAGAGGAAGGGCAACAGGGCGGGTACCAAATCAGAAGTTGAGGAGGAGGAGAGTGACGACGAGGCAGAGGTCGCAAGCCTTGTGGAGGAGGGGAGGGAGAGGCATGGCAGTGGAGCAAGCAAGGAGGAGAAGAGGAAGGCCGCCGCGGCGCCTGGACAGATTACGGGACAATGGGAAGGCGGGGAGGACGAGATATATTATGTGATGGGAGGGCCCGGGGCGGAAAAGGCATATTATGTGAAGTCGTCGAAGTCTAAGAAGAGGGAGGAGAAAAGGGAAGCAGAGGAAAGGAGGAGGAAGGAGAAGGAGGAGAAGAAGGAGGCAGAGGTCAGGGAGTTGGAGGCAAGGAAGAGGGAAATGGCGGCCAAGGGAATGGCGAGGAAGAAAGAGGAGGAGAGGAGGAAGGAGGAGAGGAGGAAGGAAGAGAGGAGGAAGGAGGAGGAGAGGAGGGAAGAGGAGAGGAGGAAGGAGATTGCTTTGGCCGAGCAGTCCGAGAGGGCCAGGAAGGCCCTGGTGCTTGAGGAGGAGAGGGCGGCCCTGAGGGAGGCGCAGGCCAGGGAGGCGAGGGCAGAGAAGGAGGCCCAGGCTAAGGAGGAGGCTCAAGCGAAGAAGGAGGCGAGGGCGAAGAAGGAGAAGGAGGAGAAAGAGAAGAGGAGGATGGCGGAGATACTGGAGGAGAAGGAGAAAAGGAGGAAGGAGGAGGCGGCAAGGAAGGCCAGGGAGGCGGAGGACGAGGTTCTGAGGAGGGAGGAGGAGGTTAAGAGGGTCGTCATGGAGCAAAGCAGGGTAGTCGGAAGGGTCAGCGACGTCATCCTTGAACAGAAGGGAGTCGCCGAGGTCAGCTGGCTGATTGCAGAGAGCGGAAGGCCGGGGAGCGGGATCGAGGGGGTCTTCTCCAAGCCCAGCGACGTGGCGAGGTTCTGCATCGTCAACCCGGAGCTGTTCGAGTACAGGAGGGAGCACGGGATGGACTTCATGGTCCTCAAGTGCGTCTTGGGGAAGGGGTCCCCGGGGAGAGGAGGTGGAAGTGGACTTGTCCAACCTCCCCCTCCCATCAGGGTGGGAAGGACGGAGCTACCCATGCCGCCACCAGGGATCGTTCCAAGCCCAAGAAGTGCGGGAGGCATGAGCCCGCTGATTGCAGGGGGGGGAGGAGGAGAAGAAGGAGGAGGAGGAGCAGGAGGAGGAGGAGGAGGTATTGGGCTTGGAGGAGGGCTGCGCAGCAACCCAGGGGTTGGAAACTTGAGGCCAATCGGCACGTTCGGTGGAGTTGGTTCACCGGTCGGGGGGCAGCCAAGGAGCCCCGGGGTTTCCTTACAGGAGATCCTAGGGGCAGGCGTAGGGGTCCCGGGGGGGGGAGGGGAGGGGGGGATGGGCATGCTATCCCAGCAGCAGGGCGGGGACGACATGGGGATGGGGGGGAACTTGGACCTAGGGGGGAGCTTGGACATCAACGACCTACTACCAACGGACATTGCGGACCTTGTGATGGACGGGGAAGAGGGGGGAAAGGTTGAGGGGGAATCACTATGGGGAGACGACGCTGGGGGACTCCTTAAACCTAGCAACCTGTTCAAGAGGTGAAGAAGGGGATTGAGGTTTTAGGGGAAGGGGGGGCAAATGGGGGAAGGTGGACAATGCATAGGGTGCTTCGAGCAAGGTATTTCTGTCAACACAGAATATTATCTTGGATGCATAAATCATTCGTTTTCGAAAACACTTAGCGCTTAACTTGTTTGGCTCCGCTTCGGGTTCAAGCGGCGCATGTTTTTGTGTGTCTCTTTGTGTGTGATTGTCTCTTCCGCCGTGATAGTCTCTTCCGCCGTGATAGCCTCTTCCTTCTTTCCCCCCTCCCCCCCCCCCCCCTCTTCCCACGAGCCCCCCTAAATTAGTTTCAGTCCTTGAGTCTCTTCCCTTCCATCATAGTATTGAATAATCTCTTAAGCCCCCTCTTACTTTTATCATCTCCAATATCCTTCGCCTTTCTCTTCCCCCCCTCCTCCCCCTCCGTATTTTCGTTGTAGTACCTAGTGTACATACTAACTGTCGGTGAGAACGTTAGGTTGTCGTTTATCCTACTAACACGATGTGGAGGTGAAAAGTGAAGACCAGTAGCCATGGCTGGGGACGTCATCGACGTTGTCGTTGTCGTAGTCGTGCTCGTCTCCGTATTGTCGTTATTTCTTCTAATTTTCTTACCCCCTCCCTCCTCTCCCCTTCCATCCCCTTTCCCTCCTCCCCCTTGTTTCAAGTGTTCCTCCCCCCTCCTACCATGTTCGTCACCATAATCTCTGTTATTCGGTGACATTCTCTTCCCCCCAACCACCATCTTACTCTCCTTCCCCTCAACCTCCTTCCCCTTTTTGTTCTCGATAACAACGCTGTTACCTTGTTTCCTCCATTTCCTTCCTTCCCCCTTCAAAATGCTCCCTTTCCCCTCCCCTCCATCCTCCCCTCCCAGTTTTTCCCTAACCCCCTTCCATTTTTGTGGTATAACTTTAACATAATCCCCCCCAACTTCAATCCACTCAGGTACGACTGAGGTAAGCATGTTCAACCGAATTTCAACTTCTGTCTTACTCCCTTTCCCCCCCCCCCTTGATCCGACTGCGTTACGGAGTTCTTTTTTAACGATTTTAATATCAGCTCTAACTCTCCCTCTTTGTTTCATCCATATTTTCAAGCAGTCTGCAAGTCTTAGCAGTTCACGACGCTCGACTCTGTGCCCTGAGGAGGAGGTTACGCATGTGTTCGTAGAGTCTGATGTTATTCGGTGGGAGAGACGGAGGGAGGCGTTTAGTGTACCACGGAGGGCGACGCGCTCTTCGATTGTTAGTTGGGATGATGAGGATGATGATGATACGGGAAGGGAGGAGGAGGAGGAGGTGGTGGGACCTGATGGAACTTGGCTTTGTGGGAGGGGGGGTTGGGATATTATTGATGCTAATATCCTGTTCGTTGGGGGTTTGGAGCGTGTGGGGGGTTAGAGTATTTCAATAGCTTTGAATCAATTCTCCCATTTCCTTCCTCTCTCTTTATGTCATTTCCACATACGTCTTCCCTCATAACTCACCTCTTCCCCTTTTCTTCTCTTCTTTTTTCCTTCTCTTTTCTTTTCATCCCTTCCATTTCCCTTTCCCTATCCTCCTCCTCCTCCTCCCCCTCCTCCTCCCCCTTCCTTCCCCCCCCCCCACCCTCTTGTAGTACTTTCAAGTGTTTCCTAAACCCCTCCTTCCTATCCTCCTCCCCTCCCATCTCTCCCCCCTCCCTTCCTACCCTCCATTTGTCGTTCCTTCGTATTTCGTCCCCCCTAACCTTGAACCACCCTTTAGCAACGTCCATAAAAACATCTGAAATCTCAGACCACCTTACACCGTGTTCCTTAAGTAAGCTTGAGCTTACGGTTACTACGTTTGGCCTAACACGACGAAGCTCCATTAGGTTAAGGAGAGCCTCAAGGTGAGCGAAGAGCCTACCGCATGCCTCAATGGTAGAGTTTGAGTACTTGCACCGAGTGTTGTTTTCAGGTTCATCGGGGTGGGAGGATTTGTGTGTGTGTGTTTGTGAGTTGTGGACAACCCTGGCTACTGTGTCGGCGACGGGGGGGACACTTGGGGAGGCAAAGGCACCGAGGGCTGACGCGAAGTTTAGACGGGTTGTGCTCAACTCCTCCATCTCTACGATGGCCTTTTTGTATTGCTCGTCTACGCTTATTCCCTCTTCCTGAGGAGATTGAGCGTAGGTGTTTTGTTTCTTTGTGTTATTGTTGTTGTTGTTGTTGTTGTTGGCATCATCCTTATTTAGTCCACTCATTCCTCCATCCTTTCCTCCATTCTTTCCATCAATATTGTTATCGCGGCCTAACGCATCGCGGCCAAAGCCATTTTGACCGAACCTCCTAAAGTTTTGCTTGACTGGGGCTTTAGCTGTCTTTGGTATGGATTTGTTTGTAACTAAAGGTGTAGGGCTAACGATAGGGTTATAGTTGGAGGGGGAGGATGTGTTTGTGGATGCATTTGTGGGTACATTTGTGGGTGCTCTCATCTGTACATTCGAGTGTTTTTGTGAGGGGGGAGAGGAGGGGGGGGATAGCGGATATCGAGTGCGATTGATATGTGTGTTAGGTGACTCTTTGACAGGAAGGTATAATGTGAAGTAATAACAGCTTGTTATTGTCATGTGTTTGTTCCTCAGTATGGTCGTTTGGTAGCCATTTGAGATACTGGCGTTTAATCATTGCGCGTGTCTCCGAAATGCACGTCGCATATCATATGCATCGAAAAATTGTGGTATATTTACATCAGCGGAACAAACAACATTCAACGTCTCAAACAATACCTCTCCTTCTCTCCTTCCTTACCTGCATCGTCGAATGTGTGTGTGTGGGAGGGAGGAGAAAGGGGATAGCGGATATCGCGTGCGATTGTGTGTTAGGTGACTCTTTGACAGGAAGGTATAATGTGAAGTAATAACAGCTTGTTATTGTCATGTGTTTGTTCCTCAGTATGGTCGTTTGGCAGCCATTTAAAATACTGGCGTTATATCATTGCGCGTGTCTCCGAAATGCACGTCGCATATCATAGATTCAGATGGATTGTGGTATATTTACATCAGCGGAACAAACAACATTCAACATAACGAAGACTTTGCGATACCTCTCCCTCCTCACTTCCTTCCTTCCTTCCTTACCTGCATCGTCATCCCACTCTTTGTCCCACTCTTTGTTCTTTCCGCTACTCCCATCTCTTTCTCTTTCTCATCCTCATTCACTTCATCCTTATCTACATCCTCGTTCTCCAATATAGTTGTTGTAAACGATGGTAATGGAATATGTGTATGTGTGTTCGAATGAGGCTGATGAGAAGGAGGCTGAGAAGGAGGAGAAGGTGGAATGCTACCGCTTGACCGAATATCTCCCTTCCCACCCTTTCCTCCCTTTGCTCCCTTTGTACGTCGTGATGTTGCGGTATTACGTTTACTGTTTAAAGTATTCACTAAATTACTACCACGTCCCATGTTATTGAGCGTGATAAACTAACAAATAAGGAATATTCACACAGGAGGGAGAAAGTGGGAGAAGAGGCAAAAATCTCGGAGTCTCCCGAATTTGGACCGAAGAGCCCGAAGAGGTTGCAAGAGGTTGCAATCCGGCTCACCACTGCTAATACAAACATGCCGTACTCCTTAAACCACACCCCCCCCCTCTCCTCCCGTCCCTACCGTCCCTCTCCTTTATCCTTATCCCTCCCCCCTCCATCTTCACAACCACCTCCACCTCTCGAAGATCCTCCCCCACCAGAGGGGAGGCTAACAGGGAATAAGGAGGATGTACCGGTAAAACCACAACGACCTGAAAACCGACGTTTGGGGACGTCAAACGAGGTTGGGATAAAAAGGTTAAGAAAATTAAGTTCATCAGGTGCTTCCTTACTCGCACAGGCTTTAGATATAGACACATCCACCTCCTTAACACGCGAAGATAAAGAGAGTGTTGGTGAGGATGGTAGGTTCGTTAGTTACGGTTGGTTAAACCGTAACATTTCCTACCTCTCCCCTCTCCTCTCCGGTTTATACAAAGATATCCGTGACGGTAAGATAATAAAGTTACCTACTACAGAACCACCGGTTGAATGGGGGTATGAATACGAAGGTGGTAGAGGTACGTTAACCGGGGATTGTTTATTCAAGGAGGTTACGGAGGATCTTGTTAGGAACTTTTTGAGGGAACACTTTTGTTTACACAGTAAGGACGTTGAGGATGTTATAACAAGGTGTAGAGGGGATTTTAAAGGACTTATGGATAAACTCGAGGATATCGTAGGGGAATCCGTAATCCCAGGACAGCATTATGAACCTCGAAAGCTTGGAGGTGTTAAAAAACACGGTCTCGCAAGTGACGATGATGTCTTTAATAGACTTGTTGACTTAAAGCGTTACACAGGTACGCATAAACATCGTTTCAACGAAGTAACAGGTGTAGGTAAGGGGATAGATGGTAGAAATGGTGGGAGGGTTAGGGGGTACGATGGTAATACTAATAGAGAGAGAGGCAGCTGGGACGATAGTGGGATTGTTAGGGCGGAGGAGTTTATTAACAGGAATATATAGGAGAGGGATGGAAGGGGAAAACGGGGGTAACACTAACTACGAAAAGTGTGTCTTTAAAACGTTTGCTTTACACAATAAATGGACGTTTGAAAAATCCAGCTCCTCCCACCCACGTTATCGCCTCAATCCCCTTTACTTCGTAACCTCGTCTATCCATAAAGCCAGGTCCTTAAGTTCCTCCTCGCACGCCCCATGTCCCTCACCCTGGTATGTTTTAAACGTGACTTTAGCGACCTTACCACCCTCCTTACCCTCTCTCCCTTTTTCAATCTCTGATGCACAGGACTGACCGAGGGATGGTAGAACTACGGTATCAGATAAACCGTGGCCTATGAATATAGGGCGGCGACTCCAGAACTGTGTTACTTCGTAACCTCGTCTATCCATAAAGCCAGGTCCCTAAGTTCCTCCTCGCACGCCCCATGTCCCTCACCCTGGTATGTTTTAAACGTGACTTTAGCGACCTTACCACCCTCCTTCCCCTCTCTCCCTTTTTCAATCTCTGATGCACAGGACTGACCGAGAGATGGGAGAACTACGTTATCTGATAAACCGTGTCCTATGAATATAGGGACTTTAGAATGCGTCGTTGACCATGCTGGGAATGAGGTGGACTTTGATAAACCCCAACCGCTTAGACAGATACAACCACCTAAAGACTCGGGGTATGAAGATGCCGCGAGGAGGGACATTGCACCACCTTGGGAGAAACCACCGAGGATTATCGAGGAGGATGGGAGGTTGTGCGAAGACTTTACCGAGTCTATTATCGAGTGGATTTTAGATACTGAATCAAGATACCCGGCAGGTGTATCGGGCTCTGAGGATGTTACTGGTATGTTGATTATATCAAACCAACTCGTCATACTCATACCTCCATTACATGTAACAGGACTTGTGGGTGCGGGGGGGTATACGAATGCAAGGTCACGATTGGGGTAGGAAGGGAGAGCACGGGATAGGAACGACCAACCAGAAGGCGTGTCTCCGAGACCATGCATGAAGATTATAGCGTGCGTCTTCATAACTAGGGGTGGAGGGGAGGGTGTTAGGGATACTTTTAAGGCGAACTATGGAAGGGGTAAGGATGTGGGGGATTGATTTGTGGAAGGAGAGCAACACTTGGCAGGATATCGGTGGCAAATTCTAAATATTAGGACATTTTGGGACATTTTGGGGCATTGACATTGTCGATTCTTCGTCAACACAACAAATAAAAGCGGGAGAATCACTAACCTTTGGACGAAAACGCAATTCTGCTGTTCTTGGAAATTGAGGCCTCTTTCCTACTTCTCAAAAACCTCCACTAGACTCATTGGAGATACATCTACGCCCATTTATTACACCCTCGGGTCAATATAAAGTAATATTAACAATGTTCACACGTGTATTAACCTCAATCCTCCACCAAAGACCTCAAATCAAACTCAGCCATACCTTCCTCTGTTTCTCTACCTCATCATCCCTACCTTCCACTCGTATTCCCCCCCCCCGCCGTTACCAACTCCTCGTAACATTCATCCCAGGTCTCTCCTCCTACGTATCTAACGAGTTATCCTCCTTACTACCACGTTCTAAACGTCTGCACATAAAACCCACCTCCCTCGGTCTAACAATAGGTGGTATTACTCGAAAGGACGTAATGTCTATAACCCTGAAATCATCATTCATAGAAGACGTTTATATAAAAATCGCTGATTTTAAAGACGTATACGGGGAACGGGATTTAGCTCAGTCGGTTAAAAAACTTCGAGGTCCTTTGAAGGAACTCGGTATTGGTAGAAGAAAGGTTCGTGATTTAAGAGTCCAAGTTAAAGGGAAAGGTAGAATTGTGGAAGTGCAGGGTTTCCGAGGTGTCGTTAAGGGTTTAGGTAGGAGTTTGGATGAGGAGGGTGGGAATTGTTATGTTGTTAGACATCCGAATTACGATTATGTTGAGGATATTGTTCTCGTGGAGTCTAAAAGAGGAGGTAAGGGAGCGGTATGGGTTAACTGTAATGGGAGAGGTTTGGGGGAACGAGGGTGGAGAAATGGGAAGGATGGGAAAGCACCACTTAAGGAAACTATCGCTAGAGCTTTACTAGAGGAAGCTGAGTTCGGGGATAAGATGTGGGGGGATGGGGAAAAGGTGGTTTTAGACCCGTTCTGTGGAGGTGGGACTGTGGTTATAGAAGCTGCGCTTAAATGGAGAGGAGGTATGGGAGATTTGGGGATGAGGAAATACAACTTCCAGAGATGGAAAAATTGGAGTTCATGTGGCTCGTGGGCGAGTTTACAGGGAGATGTTAAGAGAATTAGGGAGGAGGGTTTGAAGAGGGAGGGGGTTAGATTCGTGGGGTATGATAGGGATGAAGGGGTTGTTGAGGACGCTAAGGCTAACGCGGAAAGAGCGGGGGTGGGGGATATTGTTACGTTCGAGAGAAGGACGATAAGCGAGCTTAGGAATATTTGGAAGAGCGAAGGGGTGGAATGCGGGTGGATCGTTACGAACCCACCTTGGGGAGGGAGGATAAAAGGGGGAGGTGAACTTAGGAATCTGTGGGGGAAATTCGGACATGTGATGGAAAGGGAATTCAAGGGATGGAGGATTGGGGTTGTTGCGGGGGAGGATAAACTTATTAGGTGGATGGGAGGGAAGGGGTGGAAGAAAACTGAGTTTGGGGGAGGGGAGAAGGGGATTTGGAGTAACGTTATTACAGGGAAAGAGAAGGGCAAGTGAGGGAGAGGAGGGAAGGAGGGATTAAGGGGAAGAGAACATGTTGTTGTTGTCGTTGATGCGTAATTGTATCTTTTATTATGATTAGGGAACCGGTTGGTGAGAGGAGTAGGGAGACCGAGGAAACCTTGACGGGTAAGGACACTTCCTCCTTGGGCTAAAGCGTAAATTTACTTCTTGGTCTGGCCCTCTGCCCTGTGTAGGGACATTTTTTATTGGGTTAGGGTTATTGGCTTTTGGCGAGTTATAATAACATTCTTCTTCGCACTGCTGCTATCCTTTTACTTATTACCCCACGCCTTAACGCGGTTTGATCGCCTGTGTGACTGTGAGAGCTTTAGAGCAGGGCAGGTGCATCTCGAGGTCATTAGGAACAGGGACTTTGTAAAGAAGTGGAGTGGATAGGGACGAAACAAGGTGAGGGCTATATAGAAGGCGAGGGCGGAGGAGGTTATTGTTGGGAAAGGAGGATACACGGGGGAGGGGAGAGGAAGGAGGACACAACAGCTTGGCCCAACTTCCATTTCGATTTGGACCCCTGAGCAATTAAATGGATATTGCGGCAGCAGCGGCGACGTATGTGCGCAAATAGTATTCGTCTCAGCTCACCCAACATCTTCGTCGTGTTTGCCTTTCACGCTTTCGCAGGCAGATGGCGGACAGTGAGAAGGATTTCACCATCCTCCTGAAGCAGAGGGACAAGGAGATAGCCGGATTGAAGGCCAACTTAAGGTCAACACGAGCTCGATATACTTCGGATCTTGCCACTACAGCATCGTCAGCCAACGACCTTGTTGCTGCCATCAAGCGCTCTGCGCACGTTGGCACAGCTGCTGATATTGTCAGCGCTGCAACTGACCTTGCTGTCCTCCTTGCGGCCGCCGCTGATTCCGCCGCGGATGAGTCTGCTATTGTTGGGGATGCTGAGGCAGCCGAAGGCCACAAAACTGCCGCTGATGTCGTTAAGGCAAATGACTATACTGTCAACCTTGGGGCAGCTGCTGATATTGATAGGTCTCATGGAAACGCCGGACGAGGTGAGTTTGCGTAGGGGGTCAGATGAGAAGGTTGCCAATTTGGTGGTGTGGTGGGTAAAAGATAGGTCGTAGGGAAGACTGATGAAATGATTAAAAAAAGCTCAAAATACATCAACATTTCCACACCCGCAGAATCTGAAAATGATCATGAGGAAGCCAGACAAGGTGAGTGAGCGTCGAGAGCTCGAGGAGGAAAAGGACATCTTTATACTTTAGGAGAGAGCGGGAGATGTGTGGGAGGACAAGATGAACTTTGCCACTTGCTCACTTTTCACCTCTTTGTCGTTTCCGCTGCAGCAACTGAAATGTCACATGAGGACGCCGGACGAGGTAAGTTGTGCGTTGAGCGCCGGATAAAAAAATACATATTAATACTCTAGGCGAGAGCGGGAGAGTTGCGGGAGGGCGCGTTGAAACTTTGTAATTTGTTCTCACTTTTGCAACAATGTTGTCCCCTTCGCAGTCGCTAAATCTAAAAGCTCTCTGGAGGATGCTGGACGAGACCGAGGTAAGTTCGTTTCAGGGGGTTGTAGGGGGGGAGACCCTTGATATTCTACACAGAAAGGCGCGCCGGATTGCGGCGACCACATGGGATCCGTCTCCGGCAACCGCATAGGATCCGTCCCCGGCGACCGTGTGGATTCCGTCTGCGGCGACCGCATGGGACGCTTCTGCGGCGACCGCGTGGGGCGCTTGATATGCTACACAGAAATGAGGAGCACGCATGGAAATCTTTTCATGTTGACTAACAAATACCATCATCGCCATTACCGCAGACTTTAAAAACCGCCACGAGGACGCGGAACAAGGTGAGTTGTGCGTTGAGAGCAGGGGAAGGAAAAACACATTTTAATACTCTAGGGGAGAGCGGGAGAGTCGCGGGAGGGCGCGTTGAAACTTTGTAGTTTTTTCTCACTGCCTGCGTGTGGAACGCGCGGAGCCATTTGCGGAGGGCCTGGCCCTCGGCGCCAAGCTCGACGGGCGGCAGCCGCGGCGCACGCGTGCACATGGCGGCCTGCAGCAACCGCATGGGATCCGTCTCCAGCGACCGTGTGGGTTCCCTCTGCGGCGACCGCATGGGATCCGTCCCCGACTACCGCATGGGTTCCGTCTGCGGCGACCGCGTGGGGTTCGTCTGCGGCGACCGCGTGGGGCGCTTCTACGGCGACCGCATGCATCATCGAGTGGAATTCTTTTTCATTTTGACTAACAAACGCCATAATCGCAATTACCGCAGACTCTGAAAATGGTCATGAGGACGCCACCGGTCTGGTTGCGGACAGTAATAATTTTAGTGTCGTGCCGCCGTCCACCGGCCGTACGACCACTGCTTCGACCGTACCAATGAATCCTGACAGCTTTGTAAACGTTGCAAAGATGGAGGAGGAAATCGAAAGATTAGCAAACCTCGTCAATGCTCGAGGGATAGAAATTGCCGAACTCAAGACATCTGCGGTAAGGGTTGCCGCCGAAACGGCTGAACACCTCATTGAGATTAAGAACCTCAAAGTTCTCAACGACAAGTTGATGTCGGAGAACGATGCGCTCAGGGCTGCTGCAGAAGAGATTGGTACTGCAGCCCCTACGAAGGCTACTTCTTCAACAGACTCAGAGGACGAAAAGCGAATTGTTACTGAAGATTACGGCAACGGGGGGCCCGACGAAGAAGAGGATATCATACGCGACATTGACGACGACATCAAAATCGGGCATGTTGAGACTGATGGAGGTGGAAAGGAGGGGCGGACAACATCCGGAGGCACTGCTCATGACGGTGTGCCAGTACGCCCTAAAATCAAGAGCAACGACGAGATAGACATGGAAGCACTGCTGACTCTCGAAAATATTATAAAGAATGAGCCCCAACATTACACCGATGAGGAGGAGGAGGCAATCAAGGAGGGCAAGGAATTCTACATGAAATGCAAGGCAAGCAAGACCTTCAAAGATGTGAAGTGTCCAGATCCCAGGGTGAAGTTGAAAACTGCGCACCTTGAGGGTGAAAGCCTAGTGATTGGTATGGCTGAGACAGTTGTAGACGCTTCCTTCGAAGAATGTGTGGCATATGAGTTCATCAAGGATTCAAACGAGAGAAAGGCCAAGCTTGGGAAAGCACACAAGGCGATCGAAACAAAGAAATTGAATGACCACTCACAACTTTATTTAAACAGGAGGAGTCTTGAGGTGCGAGGATTTTCTGATAGGGAGTGGAGAAGCTTTATTTGCTGGCAAAAGGAGGAAGGAGACAAGGTCTGTTGGACAGTGTACAAAGACACCAACCTGTTGGATAACGACTTCCCATTGAGTGCAGGTATTGAACAAGCAAAATTGGGAATAGCTCGTGCAAAAACAGGAATTGCACGCTTCCCAGTAAGCTCTGGGACTGTTCTTGCATCTGCAACAACGACATGGCTGTTTGAAGCGCTACCAACTGATAAGGGGACCCCTCAGTGCCGCGTCACATTTGCTTCCAGGGTTGATATCAAGGGTTCTGTGCCCAACTTTGTCATGAATCGCTTGTCATCTAGCTATGCAAAGAGCATGATTGACATCAGGAACAAGTTTGCAAAAACTGATGACGAAAAGGACTCTATTACACGAGAGTTGCTTGCCAAAGTTATAAAAAATGAGCAGCAAACTTATACAGAAGAGGAGGAAGAGGCTATCAGGAGAGGCAAGGAGTTTTACATGAGGTGCAAGGAGAGCTTAAATGCTGATTCATTATCAGTTCCAGATTTCAAGGTGGAATTGAAAGCTGTCCATCTTGACAACGAAAGTCTTGTCGTTGGCATGTGCGAGACTATTGTTGATGCAAGTGTGGAAGATTGCGTTGCATATGACTTTATAAAAGATTCCAGAGAGAAGAAGAGTATGATCGGGAAGAAGTATAAAGCAATTGTAGCAAAGAAGATCAACAACCACTCACAGCTCTACTTAAACAGAAGAAGTTTTGGAGTACAAGGAATGTCTGAGAGAGAGTCCAGGCAATTAGGTATTTGGCAGAATGATCAGGATGGAAAGGTCTGCTGGACTGTTTACGAAGACACTGATAGGCTCAACAAAGAATACCCTTTACGTTTCAACATTGTCCAGGCATCAGCCACAATATCATGGAAGTTTGAAGAGCTCCCAACCACTGGGGGCTGCCATCAAACCCGTGTATCATTTGTTAGTAAAGTAGATATTGGTGGGGCTGTCCCAACTTTCATAATGAATCGTCTATCAATCGGGTTTGCAAGCAACATGATTTCACTTCGCAAGAAATTTGACAAGACAACTGAGATTGATGCCCCAAGAAGGAGGGAGATTGTCAAGAAGATGAAAGATCTCAAGGTGAGGGGTGACACAAAATTCTTACCACTGTTTGACACGATTAGAGCAACTGTTGGTGCAGAAGGAGGAGGAAAGAGCTGGGGAATGATTTCAGTTACGTTGAGAACAGGCTTTGAGGAGGCAGCAGCATACTTTTGGGATGTTGACAGGCTTCAGACCAATGGCCTAGTGAGGGAAGCTACAAATACAGGAAACGACTTTGATTCAGAGGTCAAGGCAAAGGAGTCCATCAAAACAACGTTGCAAAGCTTTAACGTGGCCTTTGTCTCAAAGATGCGTTTGTATAGAGCAGATAAGAGCACTCTTGTTATCATGAGTGAAGGAATCAAAGAGAGAGGGTTGCAGTCACTAGCAAGAGAAGATTTTGCAGTAAGATTTTGCAGGGTTAGTAAAAAAGAGACCAAGATAAATATTGTCACAAGGCTGGAGCTGGGAAAGGAGATCACAAAGGGTGCTGCAAAGACCAGCGCTAACCGGCGCCTTGAGGTTTGGAGTAATGCTGCCATCTACTTTGATAATCTTTTAAGCAGCTCAGAAGCCAATGAAGAGGATGGCAGGAGGTTTGGAGATCAGTTGATGTTGAGGGTCAAGGAGATGAAAGTTGGAGGTAGTAAAGATGAGTTAGTAAAGGACTTCATTGTAAAAAATAGGGCAATGAAAGAGCTTGAGAAGCAAAACAGGTTTGTCAAAACAATGTTGTGCGCGATCGTGAGAAATAAGCTCAGAAGACGAGCAACACATGAAGGAGAAGTTGGGAGTTTGGAGGAAGCAAGAGGCTTGGAGATTGGAAGTGCACTGAAGATGATTACAGTGCAAACAGCGACTGCAAAGCATGCTGTAGACGAGTGGGCCCATCAATACACTGAAATACAAGAAGTAATGAGAGAATACAAATGGTTTAGGCCAATGATTGAGACAATTGCTGTGAATCTATTTAAGAACTCAAAGATTGGCTTGAAGGCAAGGGTTACCTTTGGTGCTGTCACAAGCATGACTGATTTAGTGACTGATGTGTATGTGACAAACTTGTTTTGGAAAGACAAGAAGTATGGGTACTTTAAGGCATCTTTGGCAAGTTTAGCAGTATCAATTGGGATACAAATGATCTTTGTTTGGGCACAAAACAGGAAATTGGGGATGAAGAGGGTGATTAGGGAGTGGTTTCCTATTTTGATTGGCTTTAAGCCTGCTGTTGATGCTTATAGGGTTGCAACGGGAGAAAAACAAGAGGCTGGACAAGCAACAGATGCCTTGACAGAGATGACTGCTATGAAGATGACAGAAATGTTTGCTGAGGCTATACCTGGAGTAATCATACAACTTATGGCAATTGCAACAAGTGCTAAAGATGTTAGAACTTCAGCTTGGCTTTCAGTTGCAGTGTCAGCGATTACAACAGGCTTTGCATCGGCAACTATAAGTTATGACTGGGACACTGACCCAGTGAAGAGAGTACAAGTGCCTGACTTCTATGGCTACATACCAGCAAAAGCAAGCAAGAGAACAGTAGTATTTGTGTCACTGATGCTATTTAGCGCATGTATGCTTGTGATAAGGTGCATGACAATAGTTGTGTTAGGGCTACTTAGTGGAAGATGGGTCTCTCTCTATATTGGGGCTGACCTTGTTCTATACTTGTTGGTGAAGATCGTTAGAGGTGATTTTTGGTATGGGGTGCCTGTTGTTGGCAATGCAGAAATATTGGTTAGCATAGTAGCTAGAGTGTTGGTGAAAGTTGTGACAGACTTTACATCAATTGTGCAGTTTAGGCATCCTAATGATGTTGGGGGATTGTTTTGGATGTCTGGATTTGTGATTACAATGGGCAGTCTTCCAGTAGCAATTCATATAGCTAAAAGTGTTGATAAGAATATTGAGGAGGGATTAAGAATTGCACAAACAACTGCTGTGGTGCTCATTCCATTTGTTGCTTTCTGGTTTGCTTGTTTCTTTTTGAACATAAACAGGGAGTACTTAAAGACCTTCATTAGTACTCAAAGGGGAATTGACTATTCAATGTCATATTTTATAGATGGAGAAAGTGAAGAAGCGAAATTTCAAGTCTTTAAAAAATCAAGACGCCATTGGGTCTCTATCAAAAGTGACATAAAAAAATGGGTTGAAATAAATTGGGCAAAATGGGAAGAAGAACAGCCAGAATGGTTTACTGATCATTTGAAGGCAAAGGTCCCAGTTGAGTTCATTCCTGCAGCTGGAGATGCTAGAAGGAGAGAGAGTGTTAGGAGAGCAAGTGTTGATGTTGATGCTGAAGGTGGTCTAGCAGGTGCTATGAGAGCAAGTATTAGGAGAGCAAGTATTGGAGGCGCTGAAGGAAGAGGTATGCAAGGGCTAGGAGGTGGGAAGGCTAAAGTAAGCAGTGTTATGCCGGTGGAAGATGAGGATTGGGAATGACTAATAGGGCAGCAACATTTGTAGGAGAAATTGATTTGATTTGTTATGGTTTTGATTATTATGTAAGTGGTAAGGTGTATGTTGTGTATTGTGGGAGTGTTATATTGGTTTGTGAGTATTTTAGAAGCGTAGTAGATGTATTGTTGAAGTGTTAAAGTGGTTTAGGAGTATTGAGGAAGTGTAGTAGATATGTATGGAGTTTTGAAGAGTTGTGGCAGCATTATAGTGGTTTGTGAGTATAAAAGAAGTGTAGTAAGTGTGTATGGAGTTTTGAAGAGTTGTGGAAGTGTTAAAGTGATTTGTGAGCATAACGGAGATGTAGTAGATGTGTATGGGAATTAAAAAAAAGAAGGCAGAGTGTAATTAAGGAGGAGATAGAAAAATTAAGGAGTCAGGGTAGAAGAGAGGAGGGTGTAAGGTGGAATAATGTGTGTAAGTGTAGTAGATGTGTATAAAGATGAATAGAAGGAGGTTGAGTGTAGTTGTGGAAAGGAGTGCGAGAAGTTAAATTGTGAGAGTAGAAAGGAGGAGGGTATAAGGTGGAATGATGTGTGTAAGTGTAGTAGATGTGTATAAAGATGAATAGAAGGAGGGTGAGTGTAGTTTTGGAGAGTAGTAAGAGGAATAAGGAGGGAGAGTAGAATAGGGAAGGGTATAAAAAGGGATGGTGTGTGTAAAGGTAAAGTGTGTGTAGAGTAAAGTGTGTAGAAGGGTTAGGGTTAGTTTGTTAGATACCGGAAACGGTGATTTGGGTTAGGGTCAATTTTAGGTGCTGTCGAGGGCTTTCGATGGACAACATGTCATCTTTATACAATTTACATTTTTTCGTCTTAAAGGAGTCCCTGTTTAGGACCAAAAAAACTCATGATTTTGGTAAGTGAGAAGGTTAGTGTTAGTGTTAGTGTTAGTGTTAGTGTTAGTGTTAGGTTTAGTGTTAGTGTTAGTGTGGGGGTTAGTGTTAGGAGTTAGTGTTAGTGTTAGTGTGGGGGTTAGTGTTAGTGTGGGGGTTAGTGTTAGTGTGGGGGTTAGTGTTAGTGTGGGGGTTAGTGTTAGGAGTTAGTGTCGAGTTTGAGTTGAGTAAACGTGTGTGGGATATGATAAGGGTTATTTTTTGGAAGTGTTATAGTGGTTTATAAGTATAATGGAAGATTAGTAGATGTGAATGAAGTTTTGCAAAGTATGTGTGGGGGTTAGTGTTAGGAGTTAGTGTCGAGTGTGAGTTGAGTAAACGTGTGTGAGCTTACCTAGGTGTACTATGAGAAAACTGCACTGTTAGGGTTAGGGTTAGGGTTAGGGTTAGGGTTAGGGTTAGGGTTAGGGTTAGGGTTAGGGTTAGGGTT